>JACXSJ010001845.1:7854-67942 GCA_014851325.1 Pentalonia nigronervosa | reverse complement strand
TGTGTGTGTGTGTGTGTGTGTGTTTGGTTATAAAATAGGCTTTATATGTATGTTTACTACTATTATTGCAAACCAAATTGGTCTTGTATCGTTGATTACTCGCCGGAAGTATTTTGATGTATTGTTCGTGTACAAATTTTGAGACGGCATAATTGATTGTCCTGAGATTTTATTTCAAATTGGTTTTAGAGTCCCTGATTTCAGCTCTAGAAATAAATCTAGCTTTCATGTTCTTTTTAGTACTAGGAATTATATAAATAACACTCCGTTTTGTCTTATAAGTCGTGTAATAAATTTATTAATTTTGATTCATTTACAAAATAAATAAAAAAAAAAAAATGTTTGTATTTAATTAATTGTATTAATTGTAATATTTCGTGTTATTTTGTTTGTTTGTTAAGAATAAGACATTTACTGTAATTTTACAGCATGTGGGTGTGTATTATATTAAACAAATAAATAATTTTTTCATGTGTGACTCATGCATACGAAAATGGAAATAAAAAAGTAGAAGACAATATACACGAAATCGTGATAACACTGCATAATTTGTTAATGTAAAAAATACACTGATTATTATACAAATAATTTAATTAATAAATGATGGTGCTAAACTTTTAAATTTTAACAGCAATGCCTATTGCCTGTATAATTAATAAACATTTAGATAATTTTGTGTTTGTCAACAAATTGTAGGAAGTTTTATTTATTTTTGTAAATAGTAGTACGTTCACTTATATTGTTATTTCAGTTTCGTGTCCATCCTCGTATACAAATTTATATTTTACTACTTAAATGCTAGGCGATACTGACCGTTTTTTTCTTAGAAAAAATATTTTGACTCCAGAACGTCCTAAGTATACGTTATAGCAGTATGTTAAACGACAATTTAAGTTAATTGTACCACTGTCAGAGAAGACAATCTGACGGAAAAGTCACGTTCAGAAAGCAAATGTAAAGTAAATTATTTTTATAATTTTGTCACGTTTAAAGGCCAAAATGTATGTATGTGATGAAGAGAAAGAGAGAGTCAGAGAGACGTAATAATAGAGTGGTTAAACGTGGAAATCAATAGGTTTAATTTAATTACATCCAACAATAAATAAAATTACGTTTACACGAACACTAAGTATTTGTAAACTATATACATACGTGCACAGTAGCAGTAGTAGTAGACTATATTTTGCGCACTCCATTCTATAGAAAGAGGTTAATTACAAACGTGAAAACGGTAAAGGGACCCTCCCGTGTGAATTTGTGTCTAACGAACATGAACGATAACAATATAATATTATAATGACAATGAAAATTATCGTATAATATTCCTTATTTCACAAAATAAAGCTGTTACCCGCAATCACTTTCATGGTCGTATAGATTATTATTAAATATTTTTATTGCGGTTATTTTGATCACCTGTTAACAACAATTAACACGTTTTATTTAATTTTACTCCTATTCTTTATCCGCGATGTTTGCGTCTAAATTCGTATTACTAGGTCTTCTAAACAAACGTTGACACCGGTCACAATACCCAGAATATTAAAAACTATTGTTTCAATAAACTATATAGTAATATAGCGTGTACAAGATAGACATTTGAAAAAAAACAATATATTGCTCTGCGCTCAAATAAATAATTGCATAACATAATAATATAATATCTAAGTTATTTTATCTGCGATTATTGGTAACATACATAAAGAATATGCAATTACTACAACTGATGGAAATAATTTGCCGGTAACATTTTGACTTTAATCATGATAATGCAATGTAAGAGTGTGTAAGACATCTAAAAATATCCAACTACAGTACGAAACAGCATAATAAAAAATACAAACACAATATTGTTATGAATTATGTAATATAATACGCACTTGGAGTAAATTAAATCTCTATAATATTTTATTTTTAGAATATTAAAGTTAGATTTTTGTTTAAATTTTGTTTTAAAACAATTTGTTTTGACACTTAGGTAATTAGATACCTACATAGAAGATACAATATAAATAAAAGCTAGATTAAATTAAATTTTATCGAGAATTATATGCATTCCTAGCAAAATATTTATTTGTTATAATGTTCTAGTATATCTATGCGTTTTAACCCAACCTTGCAGAAATCAACGAGTTGGTTGACTCGCACTAAATCAAACGAAATGTACACATACGAGATCTTCGCATTCAATTTCTCGTCAGCTACCGAATAATAGAGACACATGATGTAATATTTTGTGAACTGTGACATTGTTAAATAAATTTATGGTCATAATATACACTGGTTGTTAACTTTGGTCAAAATATAGTTGTAACGACGCGTTTCTTTTATTAATATTTTTTTTTACAAGCTTTGTTTTATATTAAAAAAAATAAATCTATGAAATTGGTATCGTTATATATATATAAGTATTTGTTTTAGGACAGGTTGCTTGAAATATTGCTTATCTTCTGTAATCCTTCAAATTACAAATGTGTTTTTTACTCTCGCGAGTATTAACTGGTGAGGTTGCTGACGTACTAAATCCAATTTTAACTGTTATAAAAACGACGATTAATAATTTATTTTTTTATTTGTTTCGTTAGAACTTTGAATTTTACCAGAAATTCTTGGCGTTCTATGTTCGGTATTTTATCTAAGAAAAGTTTATTTAAAAAAAACATGATGTAAAATACAAATTATTCGAAAAACATGTTTCTTGTTAGCCTTAAAATCTTGTAGTATATCACAATTTATCACAAACATATACAGGGCCATTAATGGAATATGCTCACACACTTTTTTACTGTAAATTATTAAGTGGATAATTATTTTTAAAAAAATGAGATGTACCTAATTCAGAATAGTAATTTCTCAGGTATTAAAATGTTTATATTAAGGATAATAGACCTTAAAAATGCTTTTACAAAAATATAAAATAGATGTAATATTGGATCTAGTATTTATTATACTTGTATCATTTTTAAAAATTATTATTATTGATAGATTGGTATTAATCACTTAAATTTTTAAATCACCAGAGTCCATATATCTTATAAACCCATTATTATAGACTTATTATCCTTCGTGCACAAAGTTAAATAACTAAAAAAAAAAAATGGCTCAAAATTTGATTTTGATAAGTTGAAAATCTCAGAAAATGTATCCACTAAATAATTTACAGTAAAAATGGAGAATTCTCATTTTACAAACAAGTTTGTATATCAGGACACTTTTTAAGTATACTTAAAAATTCCAATAATCAGATTTTGAATAACTACATTATTGAAAAAATACGGGAGTTATCATACTTAGTGGTGAATCACTCTGTATATTAATTTTTGTTTGAACAATTTATAATTAGAAAACAAACTGTCTCATAGTATATAGTAAATTGAAATAGCAGTTGTTACCATAATAAAATATTTAAATTATTTAAAAATATTAAATTATAATTTAAATATGTTATGTTTATGTATATATTGGTCCTCAATTATCAATTCCATTCAGGTATATAGCACATTAATATTTAACAAAAAGTTGGTTTGGTAGTTTTTCAAAATTAAAAATAAATCATACCGGTGAGGTTTTTAAGAAGAGAATGCTTTCTATTTATTACTTACCGTTCTTCATCAGGGGTTTCGTCTTTTTACTTTGTGATATCATCAAAAAAAACTATACGTGACAAAACTCAAAAATATTTTTAAGCACACATGAAAAAATATCTACTTTGAGGTTGAATTCAATAAAGCATATTTGTTAGTCGTTGAAAAATCACTAGTTCAGCTTAAAAATATGTTATGCAGAGCAAGTATTTAAGATCGTTGTCCATTAATTTTTCAATTTAAACCTTTTGTGTTCGTATAATATTGAATTCATTTTTTATTTTTTTTTTCATTCCTTTTGTGTTGGCCCCCTTGAATATAACATATTGAAATTATTGCGATAAACAAGACAAAACGTGGTAATAACGATTCAGTTGAGTCACAAGTTGAAACTTTACCATTATACTTAACTTTATGAATAATATAAACCGTAACCAATTTGGTTAATATATCAAATATCAATAAAATACAAAACTTTCGACATTATACATCAGCAAGACTGCGGTTTTGTACTGCACTACAATAGATACATATTGTGCCTATTATATTATTTCATATGGTTATAATATTGTGTATTTTCTGAAAAGACATTTGCATTGTAATTTTGTATTAAGTAACAAAATATTACATTAATATAATTGCTTGGTAGATAGCGTGGCTTTAAAGTTAAATAATAATTTTTATTTTAGATCGCCTATTCATTTTGATGTATATGCATGTTGTTTAAAAAAGTTTGAAAGGCGAACAAAAAAAATATTTGAACGAGTGGCCTAACCACAACTAAGAAATTGAAACGATTATGTTTTTATTTCTTTCGAAGAAATGGAACCGTACACGAGGCGATAGGATTTGGAAATAATTTTCATGTAACAAATGATATAATTGAAAGATGTTTATTCCAGCTGTATGATTAGGATTTATTTCTGAATTAAGTTAATAGGTGTCAATTAGACTGTATTGATTAATAAAATAATACTGTTAGTTTTTATAATTTTGTGTTGGTATACCAATGTATAAGTTATATAATTTAACTAAAATAATGTTGGAAATAAATAATATCGATTCAATAAAATAAAATAAATATTTATATAATATGCAAGAATTACGTGATATTATATTGTAATTGACAAAATTAAATTAAATGTTTTATTATACATTTAATCAATACGAAAATATAAAAGTTTTATTTAAAACGTATTGCTTACGTAATAATTAGTTCAATTGTCTGCTTAAAAATTACAGAAAATATTGAATGTATAATAAAATGTATATTTAATAATCATTAAATACAATTACAGAATTTTATACATTTACACAACATACATACACATTTATATTAATATTTTTCGTATGATGTATAATACTCACGTATATAAGGGTGATTCATTAAACATTTTCCAATCATATTTTTAGTCAACTTTTGTAATTTTTCGGTAGGTTCAATTTAAGATTCTGAGCGGGGAAATAAATTTATTGGTTTTAAAATGATTTGTGCAATTTATTATTATTATTTAATTTTGTGTGCCTACTTCAGCATCAATTTTGGTAAAAAAAATGAATCTTGATGGTATTTGGAGGGGGGAGGGTCAAACATTTTCAGTAGTTTTCAAACGCATCGAAAAAAATAAAAAAAAAAAAAATTAAGGAAAAATAAGAATTTTTTTACGCAAAACTTGTTTCTGACAATATCCATTTATTATTTTTTTTATCGTAATTCAAAAACTAATAACCATAGATACTTTTAATTCTCACTCAATTATTGTAGGACAATTTTCCATATACTATAATATTTTTAAAATATTTTGAATCTTTTTAAACTATTTAGAAGTTTTTGATTTTTTTATTTTTTTTTCAAAATTATTGTCGATAAATAATTTTTGTTTGTTCAAAAACTTGAACATTTAATACAAGATTCCTTGTATATAAGGAATATATATAATATATATAATATATAATATATAATATATATAATATATAATATATAATATATATAATATTCCTTACTATGTGTTACTAGTGTAATTAAAAGTACGTATCAAAGTGGTATCCATTTGCCCACCTTTTTATTTTAAAATTGTTTATCTCATCACAAATTCATTTTTATGGTAATTGTTATGCATGAAATACATCAAGATTATCTAAACTTAAAATATTTCTAAATAATAAACAACTGATTCGATGTATTTATGTTTAAAATTAAAAGTGATAAATAAAAAATAAAAGCCGTTATCTATATTAAGAAACTACGAAACAAAGAAACTCGTTTGGAAAAAAATAGTGTGTAAAGTACTTCCAAACGACAATAAAACCTTTTTCGGTATTCTAAGTCACAAAAAAAGTTAGAAAAAAAAATGAGTGTAGTATGTTTTAATGGATTACCTTGTATATATAATGTGTTTTTTCCCTCAGAGATAAAGAGGGACCACGTGGACAACAACCACCTCCACTATTGCGATCGAGTACCTTGCCTGCCATAATTGTACCCGGCCTCAACATTTTACATGCTCAAATTGGACCAAATTCCACACCAAACGGTATAGTTTTTTATTTTTTATTTATATGGTTTAAGTACAATATAGTGTTTTCACAAGTTTGATGATAGATATTCAATAGTTATAAGGTATAAGTTAAAACACTAGCTTATGCATTACAATATATAATATATATAAATATGTATATTTAATATAGAAAAAAAAATAAATAACTTGTGAAAAAAATGAAAGATAAAATATTTAAAAAAAGTTGAGAGGTATGTAGATACCTCATAATACCAGGTATTTTGGTATATGCTAGTTTACTAGCTCAAAAACAATACATTCAAGTATCACTAAAAATTTATAGCGTAAACTTCTCACATTAATTTTACTTTTCCCTACTCTTAGCGGTCGTACTAAATTTGAGTAAATTTTTTGAATATTTCATAGGTACGACCGCGATTTAGGTTGTTTTTTTATTCGCTTTACTAATACAATTTATGATCACACGGCGGTATGGATAGGCAATTTTGCTACATCGGTGTCGTTATTACATTTTTTTCGGTGCCTCAAAACTATGACTTGTTAAAATACTTCTAATTACGATATTAATATTATAATAGTGAATGAATATTAAGTGTAAGATAAAATTAGTAGAACAGTTATTCTCATGACAACGTCACTATCACGACTACTACGGACACAATTTTGTCACTTATTTGCCAGTGGAATGTTTGCAGTTCGAACGACTGACTAGTAGCCATTGTAGGACACTCAATATAGACCTCATTACATCGTTACATCAATTGAGCAATAATTTTTGACTTCCAAAAACTGAACATTTATTAGATGTACAATCAAGACTTAGACACACTGGACTATTGCACATTATAATCAAATTTAAACAATATTAACGACAATTTTCAGTTCCTTATAATATCTTATTATAATAATTATATAGCAATTATACTAATACTTAATAGTGAATGTGATTAGAAATGTATAACAATTCAGACTGTTGTTAAGATTTAAAGTTAATTCGAAATAATTATTTTTCTCTTTATTAGCATTTAGATTTATAATTAATTTCTAATATTAAGGATAATTTTTCAAATGCGTAGTTACGCAAGACATTATTTTAATATTTACTTTGATTTTTAAAAGAATAATTTAATTATAATATAATTAAAAATATTTTTTATTTGACTTATGACTATTTATATTACATTAATTAAAATTAATGAATAGTTGGGGTGTTAATTATTATTTTATTATTTGGTTTGTACTTTTTTACTTATTCTGATGTAAAATCATTTTATTTTCACTTTAACTAAATTGTACTTCATTTTTAAACTGTTTTTGATTCAATTTTAGATTTTGGGTAGTACAAAGAATATTATCAGTTTTACAATGATGTATAAAATGTATTATCTTTCCCCGTAAGCAGTTTTCGAGCAGAGACAGTGCTATAAAGTTACATAATAAAGCAAGTAAAAATTTACTTTGAGAGGTTGTTCTCCAAAAGTCGGTTTTCAGCCATTTCTTTAAGTGCATTGAATATAACTAACTGAAAAATATTATTTATTAGCACGCTAAACGTGATTTTAAATGAGTTTTAACTGAGGTTTAAGCGTCAGGACGATTTCTAAAAAGTGTATAAAAACTTCATATAATTCAGTTTTTGTTTGATGAACACGTGCAATAAAATATGGATTCTATCACCACGAAAATTAGTCATCATCATTTATTAGCTTCTTTTACCTTACTTTACATTTATTATAATAACTAACTATAGTCCACAACTCGAAATTTATAGTTTACCCGAGTCCATGACCAATGTTTAGTATATCGGTTCAATACCGGTCGTTTCGACTAATGGTTTATTCGATTTTAGTAATTTCATTAGTTATTTATAACTGTGAACACCTGTGAGTGGGTTGAGCTTAACACTAATCTCTGCTTCTATTGCTACCATGTGGTTCACACATTTATCAATTTGCGGTTGTTAGGCATCGAAACAAAATAAATAGTTTCGCATTCAGCGAAATTACATTATTATTATTATTATTATTATTATTATTATTATTATTATATCAAATATTTGTTATATTACAAATTAACTTTTATGTATTAAGTATTAATCATAGATAAATGTTTAAGGAATTTTTTTTTTTATAAACTAAATCATTCAAAATATTACTTTTTTTTTAAATATCCACACAAAATGTTTGACTGGATGTTCTAAGCTTAACTTATTACTTGTAACTTTTTTATCTATTCAGTTTTTAAGATTTTTATTTTTAATTCGGAAAATATTTTAAGAAAATTACTAAATATGTTTATAAATACATGAAACATATTTTAGTAGAGTTTAATCAAATGTTATTTGTCCAGGAAAAAATATAATGTATTGTATCTTTAATAAAGATTCTTTAGTAGTTTTTACTCTCTGAAGTTATTATCAACAATAGTATAACTAATAATTATTAATAACTTTAAATTTTGTTCGATCTATAAAAATCGAATTTATGACAAGTAGTTCATTATTTATAAGTATTTAAAATATAGATGAGTAGACCAACATTTTACGGGGTACCCCATCGAAACTTTAAGTACTTACTACTCATTTTTTATACTTCAAAGTGTTACAAAAGATATTCTGATTTGGAAAAATGAATTAAAAATACATGTAGTTATTAAAAACAAATAATAACAATAAACATTTTTTTTAATGTTACGTTTTAACAACTTAAATTATGTAAAAAAATATTTTCAAAAACATTTTTGACACAATGAGTGTCTTGTATTAATTAGATCACTCGGTATATATGTATACCCAGTAGCTTTATTTTGTTAGTTTAATTTATTATGAACTAATATAATATATAATAATTAAAAAATGGTATTGACATGATTGCACACATTTTGCAAGTAGGTACCTAAAGTTGCATTATATAATATATCAACATAGCTTTTGTTTTACATACACAAGGTTCTTGTGCAAGTATGCATATTGACATTCTTAAAAATAAAAAATAAAGCCATTGAGAATTTCTTTTTTTTCATTTTCCAATTCAAAAACTTGAAAAGAAACTTTTACATTTACCATGGCTGTCAGATTCGTTTTTATCTTAGCCTGGATTTTGTAGACTTCTGGATGGGTTTTTCTTTTCAAATACTCTATATAAATTTATTTTACTTTCTAAGGTATATATATATATATATATTCCTTAGTTTTCTAGAATCAGATTTTATTAATTTCATTTTATTATTACGACAAAAATATGATTGCATAATATTAAGATTAATAAACCATTTACCACATTATTGAAAAAATAAAAAAAATAATGTATAGCGACATCATAAAGATAATAAACAAAAAGATAAATTTATTATCTGTTTGTATATTTTAAAATCAATTTATGTACTTATTATATAATGTACTATAAACATACGAGAGACAAATAATTATAACTTAATATGATTTTTAATTATAATCTATTAATTCATTATTGTTTCACGATTAATTGTATGTTATTCTGTGAACATCTTTGATTATGATAAATTAATAATAGACTTATATTTTAGTGATAATGACAATAATTTATTTGAAAATATCTTATTCACAATACATTATAATACATCTACGATTGTGTCCAAAAATAAAACCACATATTCCATGATTTTGAACGATATTACGTTATATCTAAACATATTATTAAAAAGTGAATAACTATGTAGTTTCTTAAAATAAATCAATAATATTTTTAATAATTATGATTAGATGATAAATTAATTAATAGATATGGTAAGGAAGTTAAATTGAGATGCATAATTCTTGTTTATTATGTTAATATTTACCAGTTCTACTTATTAAAATTCTTCAATTAAGATCACATGGAACACAAAGTATGAATAAAAAGTTGTAAAACATTTGATTGCATAATATTTTGTACTTTTAAAACATCAATTTACAACCTATTTTAAAATTTTACGACGACTAAAATAAATGTGGGGGATGTTAGCATTTATTTATAGAAAGCCATGCTACAATCAAAGAGTAAGGAAGCTTCAAAAGAGCCAATCATGCAAATATTTTTGATGGAAACGAATAATTTATTGTAAATCATAGTCAGAAGTCTGAAGGTCTCAGAAAAAATTCGTGCAGTTGATGAAGAATAGAGGTCACTATAACATTAAAAGATCACTATAACGAGTAAATGTTTGGAAATGATATGAAAATTTCCTTGTCATCGATCTTACTTTAAATTAAAGTTGTGAATAAATTAATATTAAATACGAATTTGAAGAAATTCAACAAAATATTTAATCATACTTTTATAGTGTGTGAATAATTACTTTAAAAATAATAATAGTGATTTAGCCGATAAATTAGTATATTTTTTAAGAACAATTATTTAATAAAAGTATTGAATTTGTATTTATTTATTTTCGTACGTAGGAAGTTAAAATAATTAAAAACTATTTTTTGACATTGGATAATTAATATATCTTTATTTTAAGGTAAGAAGTTCTTACGCCTGAGTCTAGTGGGATTGGTGGGATAACAGTACTACATAATTTAACTAAATACCACATAATATACAGTTATTACATTCTCCAACTCAACATAGGACGCCACCTAAATGCTTCATTTAGACCCAACAGAGACAACAAAAAAATGTTAGTTTTTATAAAATGAATTAGTTTGATAACATTTGAAAAACAAATTTTAAACTTAAAGTGTAACTATTGACCTATGTAGTAGCCCAAGTTGTCATTAAAATCAATACCGGTTAGTAATGCATGTTCCAAACAAATAATGTCTGTTTCGTTTAATATAATTTAGTCAAATAGTCTGTTGAAAATCAAAGAAGTAATTTTCACTGTAGTAACAGACAAAAAAAAATTCAATTTTGAAAATTGAATTGTTATCATGCTATATTGGTGGTACACTTAGATACCTTCCAAAAATAATGAAAAATTTCAGGATGCACTCTATGTGGTTATTTTTATCGACAATGCAACCAATTTTAAGGGATATAACATAAAACTAATTTAATTTGAATGCATGTAATAATAATACTTTCGATATGAGATGAGTATACATTTTGTTGAGGAATTTATTAAACTCAACCTCTTGGTCTTTGGACGATAATGGTCAACAAAAATGTTTAAATGAAATGTGTATACCTGTGAATGTAATATAAATAATTATTAATAGGCTAAATAATAAATTGAATAGTATATTTTAATGATCAAACCAACGTATATCTATTCAATAAAAAATAACTGTGTTACTACGTGTTTAAATTGCACGATAAATATAAAAAGGACTTTATGAGAAAACGGTACATACGTCGAGTAAACTTCATTAAAACTGCTTCAATAAATAAATGTCCATTGAATGTACTATAGGCAAATATATTCTGATTAAACGTGTTTCAAAAACATAGCGTTAACATTTTAGTGTTTAGTTCTACCTAGCATAGAAGCAATCCCTTTTTTAATGTTTCAAAATTATAAACATGAAATAGGTATTTGTTTAATATAATATCATCACTATAGACTGTATAGTGTAGAGTCATTTTATTTTTATGTTAATTCATTACACATAAATTCGGAAATACCTATTGATTTAATGTAAGTCACTGAATATTTCATAAAATTAATAACATTTTTGAAAATGTTCTTTTTTGTATAACTTTAAATCGTTAAAGTATAAACTTTTTTTAAAAAAAATATTTATTTTTTACTATGTTTAATCGTTATAGTTTTTTGAACTTTTTTATAAATACAATATGTATTTTATTTCCTTCTTCCAAAGTAGAATATTTTTTGGAGTACTTATAGGTAGATTAAAATCGAAATTTTGACGAGTGGTTTATGTGTTATAAATAATTTAAGTTTTAAATCTAGAATTGTATAGTTTTATAATTCGAAATACTTCAAATAATATTCTGCTTCGGCATATGAAATTAAAAATATATTTTGTCATTCAAGAGAGTTACTTAAAGAATATGTCAACGGCAATAAATAGTAAAAATAATGTTTTTAAAGTAATAACTTAATATTTTTGTAAAAGAAATATTTTCATAAACGTCAATGTTTTTGAAATAATGACTAATGAGTGTCATACGATAAATGAATCACCTTGTAGATTAATTTATTTTAGAACTACACATGTGGTAATATAATACATATACCCACCAGATAATTAAACTATAATATTGTTCATAACTTTTCACTATAATATGAATACAATTATTGCCATTAATAAAAAGTATTAAGAATTGTTCGCTTATTATAACTATGGGAAATTCCCTAACAGGCGTTTCCAAGGAGTAAAGGAATTCCTGTGTAAAAAAATATAAATTATAAATTGATAGTAAAAACTAATAACCATGTACTGAAATAAAAAAGATAGTTGAGAATTATTCATTTATTATAATTTATACGGACAATGTCCAATTTACAATATAATAATAATGATAACAGTTATAACATAACAATACCTAATAATTAATAAATGCTCCCATTTATATATACATATGAAAATAATTAAAACAATTTTAAGACAAATCATTAATTACATAGATATAAACATAAAACTGAGAGCGAGATTAGAAATATTAATAATACAAAATAATAATAAAAAGTAAAATAAACAAGTATGGTATACCTGTATATATTAATACAAAGATTACTTAAATAAATTTTTAAAAATTTCATTATTTCCAGAACACGTCGAAATATTAAAGGGGTCATTTAACACGCAACTTTGAGAGTGATATGGAATATAAAATAGAGTACTATTACGAAAGTTATGTGTATTCATTTTAAAATTTATTTTGCCGAGTAGAAATGAATGATCAATCTCAATATTTATTAATTTAAAAAGAAAAGTGCTAAAAATAGTGAGTCTGCATGTTTTTAGAGATTCTAGGTTTAAAATTTTCAAAATATTATCGTATCTAGTATGGGGGGTTCTTTGGATATTATATTTAAAGTATATGGATCAGAGGACTCTGTTTTATACTTTTTATAATTGGCCATAATAGTCGATGCTGTATGTCTCCCAAATTAAAGGAGCATATTCAAGAGTTGAACGGATAAGTGAGGTATAAAGACATTTGAAAGTTAATGAATCGTGGAATTCGGAACAGTTTCGTTTTATCATACCAATGACAGATAATGCTTTATTTTTTATAGTTAATATTTATGTGTTAAATGATAATTTCATGTCGAATGATATGCCTAGGTTCTTTTATTGCATATATACATACCTATTAAACTAATGCCTGAAATAGAATAATTGAAGTTTAATGGTTTTTGTTTTTTAGAATATGTGACAATTTGGCATTTATTAATGTTAAATGAAAGGTCATTTAAAATGCACCATTTGTTAAATTTAATTATATCTTTCTGAAGGAGAAAATTATCATTTAGGGACGAGATTGATTTATACATTTTTGATATAATTTATTATTTATAAATATTATTATACTTTATTTATTACTTAAAGCTTCACTTATTGGATGGTGGAAAAAATGATTATAATAGCTATTGCTATGCATAGATTTAGATTTCCATCAAATTATTATTATATAGGAACAACGTGATCACAATATTAATTAATTATTTCTTCTAATCATTATAATTTTTTTGAATCAAGGTAATTGTTATCATGTTATAAAGATAAAATAATAATGTGGTCGAATACTAAGTATTTTTTATGTTAACGATCGTTTGTCTGAATAAAAAAAAATAGATTGTTTTCGCGTTTAAAACGGAAAAATTCAAAAACCTTATGAAAAGGCCACGCATAAAAAAAGTACAATAATGAAATGTCTTTTACTTATCTCGGAAAAGAGACTAACGCATTAAAGTCCATTTTCTAAATTAAAATTAAACATCTGAAACAATGTTTTATAAATTTAATTAGTTTTCGGTACTTTTCATATTATAATATTATATAGTCGCGATAGAAAAAAAAATATTTTCGTGTGCTCAGTCGATAACATATTGTGCGCAGGTGCGTGTGAAAGCTACAACTACGGTGGCACGAGGGACCGAAATACAGCACAAAAGTGTATCTATAACCTTACGACCGTTCGCTTTGCACACACTCGCCCAACCCAGGGGACGTTCGATTGAGATATTGTCACCTTAGAACTCCTTAAAAATGATCGACTGTGTCGACAGTACATCATTCCCTGCAAACTGAAAAAATATTAAAGTTTAATGTAAATAATTATGATTTGTTAGTTTAACCGTGACGTTTGATGGTTCCCGAAAATAACAGTATTATAGTATAGGTGATTGTGAATGCGTTTAATTGAGTGCGCCGTACGCTTTATTTTGACAGAAACTTTGATGCTATATAATGATTTCCTACTGTTAAAATATAAACCGATCAACTAATTTAACGAGTTGAATTTAGATTAATGTGGTTGGCACTGTAATTATTTTGTTAATAATTCACCCATTACAATGTTTTAATTATTGGAAAAATATAAAAACCGACTTAAGTACTGTGGAATAAATTTGGTATACTACCAGTTAAAGGGTAGTTAATATTATAAGGCATTTATCGTATTCTTTCAAATAATTCAATATTAACGTCGGTGTTTAAAATTATTTCATAAAGTTATGAAAGAATAAAATATATTAAAGAGTTCATAGCAACACGTAATAGAAATAAAGTCAAAAAATGTATCACATTTATCTTTTAGTGTTGTCAATTATTTGCATTAGTGAATTGTGGTGAACACTCATTTACTGAGTATTGATTAGTTTTTTTGTGGTAGATAATAGTAATATGTAGTGTAGAACAAGAACATTAATATCAATTTAATTGTAGAATGGTGAGATCGTTAAATGACGCAATTAATCATCAAATTCAGCTCGTGATGATATAGAAAAAAACAAAATTGGATGGAATAAAGTGAACATTTTTAAAGTTTCTATATAATATATACCTATATAAAGACTTAGTAACCATAGTATATTTACCTATATGCATAGGATCTAAGAAACGAGAATAGTGTTGTGATATTAAAATACTTTTGTTTTAAAAAATATTTAAAAACTAACATTTTGGATATAATCATATTTAGGGTCATAAAAGCGATAAAACACCTATTATATTGTTATAAATGTATGTTGTGTTTATAAAAAAAAATATCATTAAAATATATGTTTTACTTAGTATAATACTATAATTTTAAACTTTTGGATCTTATGTTCTTGTAATTTAAATTCCATAAGGGCAAAGATAATAATATAGCAATGTTAAATACAATTTTAAATTTTGAATTTAAATTTTTAAAAATAACTTTGAATAATTTATTTTTGGAAAATTAAATAATATTTATCCATGGTAAATAGTTAATTTTTTGAAACATATTAGGTAGTTGAATTGATATAGTTATAAAATAACTTACAATGATTTTAAGTTATTAGGTTACAGTTTTGTAATCATAAACGAATAATTTAATTCAAAATTGATCGCAAATTCTGGTTTTTAATCACTCGTACATTTTAGTTATATTATTCGCCAGAATTAATTGTTTAATTGTTCTATTACTGTTTATACTTTTATAAGAACTATAAAATATTATAATTATAATATTAATATACAATAATATTTATAATTTCATAATATATTTTACGTAATACATTTCATAAAAAAAAAAGTCAAATTAATTAGTGTCAATTTATTTTTAATACCTATTTAATTGATAACTGACAACTTTGAAATATTTTTGAACATTTTTTTTTTTGATAGCATATAATTTATTGATAAACGACTTTATGGTTATGTATATTATAAAAGTATATAATGAAGTTGATATGTATTTAATATTTATTTTGTTTAGTGTATGTATGAAATTTAAACTATTAATTGTATAAATGTATTGTTAACTTTATTTCTGAATTAAATGTTACATTAAGAACTTTTACTAATATATTAGTACATGTTTTAATGAATGTAACTTAATAGGTAGTTTGTTAAGAAAAATATAATTTAACTTAATTAAAACTTTTATTATATTACTTTAATATTTAAATACATTTATTATAATTTGTTATAACTTATGAATGACTTAAATTTTATGTTCCCAGTGTAAATTGGTAATGTACAGATTTAATGCATGTCTAATTGACGTGTATATATATATATATATATATTAATTATTTTATCAATATTATTATTTTTGTATTTACATTTTAACTTAAGTAACGTACAATTTTGAATATAAAATATGGTCATCGTTTAGTATAACTTTGAATTTATATATACTATAAATTATTATTATTAATACAATTGAAATTATTAAATAATGTCTTATATATATATATATATATTTATTTATAAAGTAAATACTCCCATATATATAAAAGAAATGATAAGTATAAACTAAATTATAATTCTAAAAGCATTTTTCGTTTCTCTCGAGTTTATCATTTGTTTAGCCAACTTATTCCAAAATGATTATTTCTTTTGTTTGAATAAATGTAGTTTATTTTTTTTATTAATAACCTAACAAATTATTTTATTTATTAGAATATTTTTATTATTACAATTTCATCAAAAACTACTACTTATTTTGTGATGTTGTAAACTGTTCAATTTTAGAACTATAACAAATATTTAATATTTTGAATAATAAAAGAAAGTAAGTATCTAACTGAATTTGTTGAAGAACGATACAACATAATTATCATTATTTTGTGAGGTATTCTGTTAGGTTTTTTTTTTCGAATAATGTAAAATGTATGATTTTTTTAAAGTTTGGTTTAGTTTGGAAAATTAAATATAGTTTTAAGTTTAGTTCTAATGGGATTCTTAATACTTAAAATATGTTCAAATTGAATTTGGTTTTTATGTATTAATTAATGGTTTTTTATATAACTGGCAGTTAGCCCAATACACAGTACACTTTTATTTTATTTTTAATACGATGATAAAATATCAAATTTAACTTATATACAAAAACGTGTTTTAAAAGTCAGTCAATTAATAAGTAGTCAGCTATTACATGTTAATTCATACATAATATAAGTTAAGAAAATACAATAAAAATTAATTTTACATGCCTGAGTAAAAAATAATATGAAGTAAAAAAATTATATCAAATAAATACATTTAGGATTTTGAGTGTATTAAAAGAAATGGCGAAATATTTACATGGTAATCATATAACATGCATTTTTAAGAAAACTGTAATATATGAAATAGATTTTTATTACGGATTTTATTTTTATTGATTTTGAAGTCATTTTGGCTAAGTATAGAAATGTGTCTTCAATGATTTATGATTAAATAGGTATTTGATAGAAATAAATTGTATATGACTGATTTTTTCTATTTTTTATGGAATTACAATTACAATTCTAATTGGTAACGAATAATTTACATATAAAGATATTTTAATGTAAACGGATCGTTGACATTAATATCCAATTATATTTAAAATTATTACGCTTCATCATACCAAACAACATCAAACCTTTATTCTTAATTGAAAACAATATGGAAATAAAAATATAAAATTTTAGTGTCAAAGACTATTTCTTTATATAGAAGTTATAGATTATTAGAATGATGTATAGAAAAAAATAATATCATTAGCCGCCATTAATACTACAATGTTCAAAATTACCACACTTTTTTTCATCTTTAATACAACATACATTTTCTATTCCAAATAAATTTAATTACTTACATAATATAGATTAAATGAAGATAAAAGTAAGATATCATAAATGTCGGTTGTTTCGACCAACACGAAATTTATGATGTTGTATATTATTGACGGACCAATAACGTACTTTTGGATGATTATAATTTTGTAATTGATCCTATTTGTTATTTTTTATTTTTATTATCTAATATCAGTTCAAGTTTTACGTTTTTTATTCTTGAAAATTATAACGCAGTGCTACTAACGACGAAATATACACTAGCGCGACTAACATCGGATTAGTAAATAAATTGAATAAGAGTAAAGGTAGGTGATCTCCATGAGAAAACCTAAAATTATTGAAATAGAACTTGAAATAAAAATTTTATATTTAACAATTTGACATTTTAAAGCTAAGAAAGAATTAAACCAAAAAAGGTCAGCAAAGCCAATTGTTTAGATTTATTAATTAAATGTTGATGAGTTAATTTATCAAATATTTTTTAATATTAGATAAAATATATCTAATATTATAAATATTAAATAATATTTATATAGTGAACTTAAACAGATTATTAGTGTGATGGTTATTGGAAAAAATTTCAAAATAAACTGTTTAAAAGAGATTAAATTAGCAATGGTATACATCTATTGCTGTAGAAATAATATTACTCAGAGATAAGAATGTTTTTAAAGATATAAGCTAGTTTAAAATTTGGAATTTTAGAAAATATTTTTGAAACCATAAAAATTATGAATATTGACAATTGGACACTAATGATATATCTGCCTTTTTGAAAATCGGGCCGATAGATATAAATTTCGAAAAAGAAGAAAAAAAGGTCATTATTTAAGGAAGTATTAAAAATAAATTTATTGGAAATGTATAAATCTACAGGCAATTTTGGAAAATTACTAATATTTAGTATACAATTTAATATTTTTAAATATAACATCTAAGGTCTTTCTGTGTAAGATGAAACTTTAATTAATGTTAGAATTTGAATGTGGCAAAGATCCTTTTGATCTTCCCCGATTTCCCTTTGATACGAAAAACATAATCTGATAGGTCTTGGCTTAATAGATGCAGAAGAGAGAAATGGAAGGTGAGAGACAGTATTTAACTGTAAATTGTATTTCAGAAAACTTAAAAACATCTTTAACGGTAGTTACGCTATTTACAGAGTTATTAAATAATAATATATTCCTTTGTTCATGTCGTTTATCCATTAACTCATTAATTAATTCACTGTTGATGACATCTTAGAGATAGATTCTGAGCTACCTATTGCATTAATCTTTTTCTCAAAAGTTGATACTCTTAAGTTTAAAGTCTCATTTTTATTAGAAAGAATATAAGTAATACTTTATTCACGGAAAACGAACTGAGATAGCTAGTTAGTTCGTTAAATTTTCAGAAAGAGAATGAATAGACACAAGTTAATTTTGAAGTGATTTTATGTTATGTTCAGATTTAATTATTAAACTAATTTCGCCATTTACACTATCATTAGATCAGGATTTGCTTATTTAAGTTTAATTCTTATTTGGATTCGTTTATTTTGTAAGTCATTTATATAATATAACTTAAAATTTTTTTTTTTTCATAATATATTAAGTTTATTAAATGCATAAAAACGATTATTATTTATAATAATATAATATATATATGACATTTATTTTATAACTTATAATTTATGTATTGATTATAATGCCTAATATTTTAGATTTGAAGTTTTGATAACATTACGGCTAACAAATAGTTAAAAGATATTTTTTGTATGGTATGTACATTATTTATCAATTTATGTACAATGGTGGTAAAACATGACATTTTGAGTACAAAATACACAAATAAAACTTTTCTAACGATTTCAATACCAATATTGTATAAGTAAATATAGATTTTAGTTAATGAACCATGAATGAAATAATATAATAGAAATATTTTTGTTATTTAGTCATCCATATTTTGCTGATCGCTTTATTTATGTTATGAATAGATGGAATTGTATATGTAACTTTCCATATTCACATAATATTTCATGATTAGCAATCGATATATTTTATTTGTATCCTCGAGGAAGATATGTGCGTTTCTAAATTACGTACCAAATTAATTCAAAATTCAAATTAAATTGCTATTAAAAATGAAACCCTACAAGAGTAATAATAATTATTGAGATCATGCCAAGTGCGCATCTTATAACTTAAAAGTTTTATTAAAATTGTTGAGTTGTATCATTCGTGTTTTTGTTTTAGTATTTTATTACCAAAATTGAAAGAGTAAATTAAACCTTAAATTGTATGATTAAAAAATAAACGCAAGTGAGTACCGCTCTGTTGTAAGTATAGTAGGTATTTGAAGGGGTCACTATTATGGATATGTTAAATTTGATTTTAATGATATTAAATCATTGTATAAGAAAAATGGTTTGTTAGCCTATATTACTAAGTATATTATGATATTATTGCTATTAAAGAAATTTATTTTACTATTAGACATTATAGTAATAGGTATAATGGATTGAATTAATTTTTGTCAAAAAATTGCATTTGATAATATTATTTTGTGTATAAAATATTATAATATACTTTAAATGTTTCAATTACTCATGAATAATATTTTTAAATTGCAACAAAATAACTAAAATCGTTATTCTTCGTTTAAACATATCTAATTTTGTCAAAAATTTGAACTTCAAATACATATAAAAAATAATGTGTTTATATATTTTTTAGATATTTGGTTACAGTATGAACTACTTATAAAATACTTTGTTTTTCATTTTTAATCCTAAGCTATAAAAATTGAAAATTTTATACATTTTTAACTATAAAATAATTTGCAAATTTTTGAGATTTTGATGAATTTTGTCAAAATTTGGACTTTATATGCTTATAAAAAAACGCATCTTTTTAACTGCTATTAAAACCACTTATGAAGAACTTATTGTATTCAATTTTCAAATTTTTTGATCTAAAAAAAAATTTTTTTATTGGTTTTTATAGTAAAACAACTAAAAAATAAAAATCAAAAATGTCTTATGCCTACATATAGCTCAAAAAAAGTTAAAATATTTTTAAAATTGTATTATGTACTGAAAATACTAATATAAACATTCGGTGAAAATTTGAACGATCTATATGATTATTAAAAGATTAATATTTAATTTCTTCTTTTTACATTGTATTCAGACCAAAAATAAAAAAAGGTACTAATATTACACTGTCTTACTAATGTAAGGCTAATGAAAAAAAAAATCTTTAGTAATTATATTTACCTTATATTGGATAAAATACAATTTTGCATTCGTTCAAACAACCAATTTTTTAAAAATACCTATTGTATTAGAACAAGTATAATTTAAATTTATTAGTTTCAAAAAAAAAATATATTTTAGTGATAAATATTTTTTTAAAATGTTTCGTTACACACACAAATATAATGTAGGTTTATAATATTTAAAATAATATTATACTTGTAATACGATGTATTATACATGTACTATACGATAACACATACTTATATATAAAATATGAAAAAAAATATTTCAACAATGAAAAAGTAGCTACAAATTAAAAAAAAAAGACGTATCTATATTTATGTTGAAATAGGTCTCATTATTTACATACTTTGATGCATATTTTATGACGCGTCAATAACATTTTAGACTTGCTAATAAGTTGAGAAAAGTCAAATTTCAATTTTGAATGATGTATAACTTATAATTCTGTATTGATCGAATAAGTGAAACTTGTGATTATTTAACAGAAAAAAATGTTAAATACATTGATGTTTACATTAAAAAAATACAAAAAAATATAAAAATATAATAGTATTATGGTATTTAATTGATTACATTGAATAATGATTGTTTTTTTATTATAGATAATCTCTTTTCAATAAATTGCATAGCTAATATTTTTAATAGGTACTAAATTAGATGCTTAATAAACTCAAATAAAATTAATTATTTTAAATTTACGAAAACATTTTTTTTTTACGTCTATTGATATATTTATAAGCGCTGGCATATTCTATATCTTTTTTTATCATAATGTATGATGATATAATGCACATTTATGTTTGGGTATAAATTTTATACATCTCCATTTTTTTTATAATCAATGAACGTAAAATTAAACATTTTATATTACCTAAGAATAATTAGGAAAACTATTTTCATTTTGTAATTGCTTTTAATGGAAAAAATATTGATTTAGTAGTTATTCATTAATTAAATTATGATTTTTTAGTAAAGTTTATTACCAATGATGAAAAACAAAACAATGCAATTAATTGTATGAAATAATTTTTTCGATTTAATCTCTATCACTTATTTATTTAAAAGGTCTATCGAGTATAATTGGTTGTAATATTTTTATTTATTTTTATTATGTTGATAAAATATATGTTGTATAGTTTGATGGTTTGAATATCATTATGCCTAAATACTTCAAAATCAGGTATTACTTTTCTATAATATGCAACTAATTTACCTATGGTTAGCAGAAGACCTTTGATGTATTCCTTTGACTAATAGTAAGTTCATATTACCTACAATGTATACATTTAACTTTTTATACGATATTATGAAGAAGTTATGTTTAAAAATATATGTAATAGAATAAGTAATACGTCATATCTATAATATAATATATTAATATGTGAATATCACACATAGCTTTTAAAATAATACTGTGTGATTATTTAAATATAAATCTTCTTTCTAATTTTTTAATCAATTTACTAAAATATTTACACAAAATTGAAAAATGTAATAATTTTTTTCAATATTTTTTAATTCATGAACAAGTAATAAAATGTTAAATCTTCAATATTGTCAATGCATTTATATTAAAAGTGATATAACTATAAAATGTATTTACAGGGGTATAAAAATTGGCTTAAATGTAATTGTATATATATAAATTTAAAGGTTTCATTTTATTCAATAAAATATACATTAAACTATACTTTTTCGTTACTTCGATATTTTATTTTATAATCATTTAATATCTAAAATATTTTTATATTAGACCATAATATTGTATATGCTTTTACTGTAGTATGCAAACATTTTATGACAATAATATTATATTTTCTTTTAATATAAGAAAATCTAAAAATGCTTATAGGTGCCAATTTAATTAAATACATTTGCAATAAAAATAAAAATATTAATTAATTTATAAACTTTGTTAAGATGCGAGTGGTATTTAACACATTATATAGGCCACAAGCACATACAATTTGGATTTTTTGTTTATCGTGAATGGAATTTGATTTCTTTGAAAAACCATAGCAAACCAAAATTGATTCTGATGAAATGTTGGTATTTAATTAAAATTATGTTTATCGGCTAAAAATTGTTACAAAGATAGATTGAATAAAAAATATTGAATATAATGATCAAATTATTAGTGTAATTCTGGATTCCATATATTTTTTATTATTTAACTGAATTGAAACTATGTGTAATATTTATATATTTTATTTACAGATGACATAGGTATACCTACTTAACAAATGATACAAGTTAATTTTCAATCATAAATTGGATAGCAATGAAATTAAAATAGTAATATAATACGTGCAATGGACATTTATAATTGTTGACTGATCAAATGTTACAAAATATGTTTTTCATTTAATTGATATTTTTTTAAAATAGGTAACTATATACAACCACCGTGTGCACAACAACATGTTATTATTTGAGATTTCAATTAGCCCGTTATTTAACTGATTATATCCACTTTTAAACTCACTGCAGCCTACAGTGTAAACTATGTGTAAAAGATTAAATTATTTAATTGTTGTTATCTCTGCGCCACGCAAAAAGATTTATACGACCTCCGGGAGTTTTATTTTTTTGATTTTGAATAGGTATTGTAAACACTAAACAGTGTTCCATATAAATTTGTGTACTGTATATTATATTATATGTGTTTAATAAACAGTACGCACATTATTACTATTGATATATAAACATTATTTGTGACAACCCAGCGGCTGACAAGACGACTCTCCCATGTTGTCCCATTTTTCACCAACTTTTTTTTTTAGAGCGAGTTAAAAAAAAAAAAAAAACGTTACCTAGATAACAGTAATGAAAAAATAGCGTAAAACAACTCATTCCTACTAAAAATAAATGTTGAACACAGACTCGAAAGTTCCATCTGCATATCGTCCTAATAGGTATATCAATCAAATTGTATACACGTTGGAATAGTTGGGGAAAAAAATACAAAATAAGTAATGGTATTATTTATTTTCCGTTCTAAAAGCAATTCGAAAACTGAACAGAATTAATTTTAAACCAGTAATTTATGCCTCGACTAGTGACTACCAGTGTATTTTTTGTATATACCGTTGTACTGAATATAATATTATAAAATGTATATGCCTTGGTTGTATAATTATAATTTTCTTCAACGTTTATTCTCAATATTGTGCTATTTATCTCCCGAAAATCATTGTAGAATGGAGTAGTTCGAACATCAAATGAGTAATCAAATATGTAGTCGAAACAAGAATACCTATCAATTTATAAATGAAATTTTTTTTTCCGACCCGAGATTTGAAAACACAAATTTCTTTATTAATAATCCAATTATTATAGTTGGTACGTATGAATGTAGCATAAAATGTTAGTTATTTTATATGATGTTCATTTATTATTCTATTAAGATTTATGGGAAAAAACTTGTCATCGAATTCAAATATCAATTTTGTTAAATTCATAGTGTGAAGTGTTTTATTTTTCCCCTTATTTTTAAAAATAGTTTTATTTTTTTTTTACTAAAAAACAATGTTTGTTAAGTTATACTTATCTCACGTTTATAATCATAGTATATTATTTTACATTAAATATAAAATTATGTGCATTAAATAAAGTATTGACGACTCTCAGTAATGGAAAAACTTGTATTAAATATTTTTGATTTGAATTACCTTACGAATAGAAATAATAAATAAATTTAATATCTATATCCCAAACCACTAGCTGTTCACTGCGGTAATCGACTCAAATATTTACTCATTATTCTGTATAAAATATTATATGATTGCTATGCGTTTTTTTTTTTGCTCACTCTATCTCATATTATAATTTATTTTTAAACTTTAACCTTAAAAGTTGTTTCGTCGAATCGTTAGTGAAATGGAAATTTATTAAAATTGTAATATTTTATACAATATGTAGGCGTTAAAAAAAGAAATAATAATAATTTATAAATAAAAAATTCAATGGACGTTAGAAGTATTTTATTTTTATGCTTTATGTGGGATGTATTATAGGATCAGAATAATTATAAATGAATAATGAATTTAATGTATGAACCAAATATATAATTATATATTTAATATTGCTAGTTTGGAGTATTAGATGTCCAATAATACATAATTAAGATTGTGAGACAGGTGGGTGGGTTTACTTATTTACGTACACTGTTTAAATTGCATATATATTAAACATACATTATTAAAAATTCGAATAAAAATGATTCATATATGAAAATAGTTTAGTAAATAAAATTGATAAAATATATTGTGTTTTAGGTATAAGTAATACAATTAATACATTGAAATATAAATTATAATAAAGATTTTATTAATAATTATAATTTATATATATATTTTTTAATATTGTAAATTTAACAGAACCAGCTAATTCATCACATTCTGCGTAAAATTATTTGGTATTTCCAAGTAACATTAACAGTTTTAACTAAAACTTGTAAAATATATTTTAAATATGAGTTAAAAACTAATTCTTTAGTAAAATATATGAGAATATATTTGTCAAAAAATGTATGCTTATTTATATGAAAATTATATAGATAAATATCATAACTAAATAATCATTATACTATATTAGATAATATTTAAATTAATTATGACAAAAGAAAATTACATTTAAAGAACTTTGTTGTTTTATTAATGTTTAATAATATATTATATATATTTAAAACAATTTACTAAATTTAACTAATTTTGTAGTTGCACAAAACATCTAGGAAACATACGATTTCAATATATTATCGAGTTAAGGACAACTAATAAGATATATAATCTAGTTATAATTAATTGTTGTTAATGACCATGATATAAGATATAATTACGTTTATTACACTATGTAATTTTCAACCATGTCATATATTGCATGGATCACAATTCACAATATCATAAGCTATACCCTAAAATTTTGCATTGAATAATTCAATTTGGGGTTTACGTATATTGTAGGTACTTAGAATATATTTTGAATGATTAACCAATTTTTAACATTATTGTGTAGGGTAAAACAACAATATTTCAAAATTCAACCATTAATAACCGTCTATTAAAGCATTATGACCTAGTGCTACAATAATAATGTTCATAATTAAAATTATCTAATTTAGATTGTAAAAATGAATATTAATTTATACTAACGGCATAACAACTTTTCTAGGAAAGTAAAAGACAATCTCTACAGGAACCATTGACTTAAATGAGAAATGCCCAAATATGTTCTTAGAAAGTTTTGAGACCCTCCCGTTTAGGCTTCCGTTGTTTGTGTTTCCATCATCTACATTCTACTCTTATACATCATTCTACGAGGTTACTATTAGATGTTTCTCTACGCGCGCATACTAGTTGCCTTCCGAAGTCAAAAAGGTCGATAACTTTTATACGTATTACCTCCTGGCTATAAATGAGTTGCCTCTCGACGGAGCCTAAAGTTGATCGTAAATGAAAGGGTGTAATACTAGCTGCCTCCCAGTGGGCAGGTAATAAATGTATAAATGATTCCTAACAAGTAAAATAAACATTCAAACATCATTGTAAAACTGTTAATACATTTTAAAATACTTATAACTAGCTTTAAAATTAAAATAGTTAAACAAAAAAAAAAAAACCTATGAAATTCAGTAGATAATGTTATTACTTCTAAATTTAATAATAGAACAATTCACTCTAATATTAAACGTAACATAGTTAATGAGTTATTCAAAACATACAATTTTCTTTATGTTATACGTATGTAAGACAGAGAAGGCGGATGCAAAATATTTTAATTTATGAAAAGGTTGAGAGAAAATTCATATATTTTAAAAGACTGCATTGCAGGAACATTTAAAGTAGTCGGAAATCAGTTGGACTTCTATGGAAGGTATCCGGTTAGGTTTGTACTGTTTATATATGATATTATTGTGTATTTAGATCTAACGTAAAGAAACAATAAGTTAAAAATTTAAATGAAAAATAAATACTTTTTATAGTTTTAGTATTGAACTATTACCAACATCCTGGCTAAATATATAATATTTAACTACTGTAGAACACTGGACAATACACCGTGATAAACCAAATATGCTCACCGACTTTTTCTTCAATGATTCAGTTATTCAAAATTTGATTCTTTGAAATTTAAAATAAGTTTAAAGACTTCATTTTAAAATTCATGAGATTTTAGATACTTTTGGTGTCCTGTGGTAATACATATTTCTGTTTTTCTTCATTAAGAATCCTGCTTTTTACTGTAAACTATTAAGTGGATAATTTTTTTGAAATTTTTGTTGTATCAGAATTAAAATTCTAACAAATAGTTTTCGTGTTATTTAATATTTTGTACTAAGAATAATATGTCTATAATAATGGTTTTAGAAAATATGAGTTTGAAAATTTTAATGATATTAGTTAATAATAACTAATATCTAAATAAATCAGTTAATTAATCACTTAAATTTAAACTATACTCAATAGTAATACATATTTGTATAAACTTAATAGGTTTTAAAATTTACTATTAATTACTTATATCCAATAATTTGTGAAAAATTGATTAATTATATCGTCTATACCAAACAATCTGATAGTAACAGTCAAATGCAAAACATAACGTATTCGTTTTTATTATAGTGACTGTGCGTAGAGTTTAAGACCATCATGAATATTATATTCATGTATAATATGTCAGGCCATATGCTTGCACCGACCAATCTAAACAATTAACTACTAAAATTCCATATATCAGCTTATATGGAGTGTATTTTATCACGAATTATTTATTAGATATGTATATAGTTTTAGTGATTTAAATTTAATTACGAATCGAAATTGGTCTGCAAAAATTATTAATAATCGGCTGCATTTAATTTTATATTCATAAATTACGTAGGTACCTAATGATGGAAAATAATACAGGGAATTATTTGGATTTCCGGATTTAAACTTGGTGAGTATCCAAAAATCTAAATAATTTGGAGTTTCTGATAAGTTATTTGCTAAACAATTTAACTCGATTATAATTTATAACAGTTATACTTTCGTATTTAACGTTCTATAGTCAACTAAAAATCTGAACCACTCCACACTTGATTAAATGAGTTCCTAAAGAATACTAGAATATTTAATTTAACTATCTAGCTAAATGAAAATTACAAATCAGAAATTCCGAAAACCCTCGTGTTTTTCTAATATGTACTAGTAGAAACTATAGGAGCATAATTACAGTTTATGATCCACCCCTCTCTTGAAGTAAATCGTATTATCGGAAACGTTTATTTTGTATCGTTCAAAAGAAGTGTGAAGCAGTACTGACACGCTACCATACCGATTCCATATGATAATTTATCAAAAACGACGACAAAGTCGAGTCGGTGTCAACGAACTTCCCACGCTATAAGTTCGTCGCACGAATATAAAAACCTGTTTAGCGCGTTGCAATACTCGAGTGCAAGTCGAGGATTCCCCGCGGGATCGTGCGGTGTCTAGCATCAGTCATACTGGCACGTAAGTCTACAAACAGATATTCTACCGTTCTGATAACTTTGATAACTCTTCAAAGGCTCAAATTCTGGATAAAAGCTTTGCTATAGAAGTTTTAATAAAGGAAACAGAAAATATTTTATTTATTTGTATAAGTTTGATGATACTACTTTTTCTTTTCCTTATATTAATGTTATAAACTATTTTTATTTATTTTGAAATTTCCTAAAAGTCATAAAATAATTTAAATGTTTAAACAAAAAAAAAAATTATTACAGCATCCGCCATTAAAATAACAGTACTTAGGTATATCATGTTTGATATGTATCATTTAATAAAGATCCTCTTAAAATGACAACTATATTTTATATTCACCGTGATAAAAAGATTGCCTGCTTCTGAAACTATTATAATAAAGCATATAATGTTTTAAAAGCTAAATATCGTTCACTTTGAAACTACTGCTTCTATATATCTTTTTGTTCTGTAAAATTAATATGTATTTTGAATGAGTTCAACAAAAGACAAATGTATATATTAAAGTTTATATTGTATACCAGTATTATTTATTTAAATAGTTATATTTTGTTCAGTATACAATTAAAAATCAATTTTAAAAGTTTTGGGCATGTAATGACAAAAATTAATACATATAAATATATTTATATATGTATATAAAAATTACAATAGTAATTTGCTTTAACGTTTTAATAGTATTTAGCCACATAAAGTATCATTTTTTAACCAACAATTATATGGTATCGATGTGGAACTATACAATAGTACAAGTTCACATTTACTGATTAAAATCTAAAATTAAGTTTTAAAAAAAATTTGTTGGTTAGTTGATGATTATTTCCTATTTTATAGTTATATTTTGTGATGTTATTATCTATGATCTGTATCAATTTGTATTCATGTATCTTAATTTGTATTAGTTTAAGCTTAATGAGATGTTTTGTTATTCAATACATTTTTAACTACCTACTAGGTACCTAGTAAATGTATTTTCAGAAGGAAGAATTCATATATTTTTTTGATAATAATTTACGCTGTAGCCATTATGTGTATATCATGTCTTTTGAAACTCATACGTAATTACATGCTTTGAATAAAAATTAGTTAATATGGAAAATATTTGAATATTAAAATACTATGATAACTGTCAAATTAATCGGTTCACAACTATTTTATTATATTCGTTGAAAAAAGTTTTTTGCTGTTTTTGAGTACACAAATTATAATGCATATAAACTCATCATCTATAGGTGTTATTCGTGACAACATAATAATAATATGTACAATACACATTTATCAATTAATATCATGATACTTCAAAACAGATACCGGCTTTAAGCCTGCATATACATCTTTGAATAGGTCCTAATAATAATAGTACAACGAATTCACAGCGATGTATATAATTTAGTTCGCATAATAATAATTTAATGCGGTGGCATATATATTATCTAACAATTCGATTTACGGATCGCTTGCCAAAATTATTATATATGCTGGTTGATTTATTAGATCGTTTTTTTAGGGGCGTAGGTACGTGAAATTTTCCCATGGACTTAAATGAGGATATATATTTTAGATTCCTAGTGGATCTAAATTATTGTAAAAACAATATTATGTGTTTTTTCCTTTCTTTTCTACTTATAATTTTTGTGTTAAATATTGACATCACCTTTATCGGAGTAGTAAAAATGTTTCCATCTTCAACTTTGCAGGTGGTTTTTAATAGAAAATAAGATTTACTTAGTTTTGAGGGAGAAAGGATCACACAGAATTTTCAGTACTTTTCAAAATAATCGGAAAAAACAACAAATTACAGGAAAATAAAAATATTTACGCAAAACCAGTTTTTGATAAAATCGATTTCCTTTTTTGTTGTAGTTTAAAAAACTATAATCGTAGAGACTTGAAATTTAAACCAAAAATTATAAAATAATATCATTTTTAGACATTAATTAGTTGTTAAAATTTTTAATTTTGTGCTATTTATAAATATTGGACATTTTTTACTTTTTAAGGTTTTTTCGATTTATGTTTATACAATCGTTGTTTGTAAATCATTGAATTCAAATTAAACACATCAACTGACCTACTCAATAACAATGTATACTTGAATTTAACTATAATATAGAAGAAAGACTTGTCTGGTTATTTAAAATTTCTGTGGTTGAAACTATTTTACAGCATAGATATTTTCAATCATTGCAAAATCATTTATTATATTTCACTCGAAGCGTAATTTATTTAAGGAATTTATGGAATACTATTATTGCTATGCTATCGAACATATTAAGACAATCCAATAAAAATTTTAGCATACACATGGGATTATAGTATTACTTATAAACAAATATGTAATGAAACAGGAACACAATTTCTATATAACTAAAATTCTATGCCAATATATTATGTATAAGTTATTCTTATTGCCTACATAATATTGATGATACATATTATTTAAGTTTTTTGCACATCGGTAATTTTACTTTATAATTATGTTTTTGGTCTCTTAAGAAAATTAAATATTATCATTTGAATTACAAATTGGTAATGTATAGTTTAATAAAATGTTAACAATGACAAAGTGTTTTACGTTGTTCATCGTGATTAAGGTAAAAATGAAAAATTTTAATTTCATAAAAAATTTTGAAATTTTAACAAAGTGCTCTCGATCTTTCAACACGTAACACTGTGTGAACTTTTATGTAATATAATTATGTTCCTTTTATTTGATTCTATAACAGTAAAACTACTAAAAATTAAAATATGTGATCACCGTATAACTTCCATATCCATTGAGTATACACCACACCACTATTAAATACAGTGAAACATTTGACAATGATCAATGTTAATAGGTATTACAGTCACAATTAATTAATAACTTTTACATCCGAATTATATCGCTGCTTTGAAATTATCTAATAAATAAATACTGGATGATTAATAGCGACAAATTTGATTTTTTTTTTTTTAATATTGTTGTTTTTGTTTTCAGGTAATTTTGGTGCTAAGAAATCTGTTAAGTCCTCGACAAACGTATTCCGTTCTCCGTGCATCAAATTCTCTCCGGTCGCATCACCCAGCAAGCGTGGAAGGTCTAACAAACACCAAAACAATTACGTAGCTAACCGCCGCCGAAGCAGTGACGAAAAAGATACGCGAACTGTATATTTAAACGAGTATGATCATATTTTATTCTCGATTTGTTTTTAGTTTCGGACACGATGTGTGGTCATCGTATATTATTATTAAACGTCTTTACACGACATTCACCATATGAAACCCGCTCTGTGCTTAGAAAATTAACTATATTGTTACTACTTTGCCTGCTCCTTAAATGCAATACTCCTCCAATAACGACACCCTCATTAGATGAACACAAACATTACAAAAACTGAAGGTTTATGACATTCGGGAAAGAAATGGTGTATTGTTACTTACATTGGTAGAAAGTAGACAATTCGTTTTATTTTCCAAAACGTATTTCCAATTTAATTAAATAAACTATATTGAATCTTCTGTAACTTTTATATACTTTAATATTATGGTGTTTCATAAAGAAGGTTTTATAAATCATTTACATTTTTGTGTCAAGTTTTAATTAAAACATTATGAACGCCCATTTATTATATTAAATTATTATTTTCAATAATATTGTAATTAATAGTAAAAATAATATTTTTTTTTTGAAATATTTTAATTAAAAATTAGTGTTTTTAAAACATTTCATTAATATCATTTAAAGTTAAAATAAGAACACAAAAAAAAATATTTAATTTTGAATTTAAATATATTTTTGTAAACGTCTACAGCTGTGTAATTTTCACATTTCCATCATGTGGTTTTCTTGCGGCATGGTTATTTTCCACTATTTTAGATAACCCCGCCCCTGACTGGAAAAATCCCCTTCACCATGAGATTAAATGTTTGACTTTTTTATTCATCATATAACCTATCTAACGTATAGTTTTTTCAAAACAAGTCAACTACGGACATTTATTGATTTCATTTACCTGTGTGAGCGGCTAGCTAATAATTTGGCCCGATCTCTAGCGCTGTCTTGCACGCAAACAAAAAATAAAAAAAAATTTCTTTTGGGCTAGACCTATTTCACATAAACGTCTAGTATTATTTAAAACTTTTTTTGTAAAAAATTTGGTTTAATATTAATATAAAAAAATAGGTAAGTCAATTAAGGCCTAATGCCATGTCCATGATTGCTTTTATTCGGTCATACAATAATATTATTAACATTAAAATATTATTGAATTATTCTATTCATCTTGCTCAAAATATATTTTTGAAATAGTATTCAAATTTGTCAAAATGTAAGAAGATGGGTTAAACAATTGTAATAACTTATAAGTTTAGATTGATATCAAAAATATTATGTTACTTGGTGTTTAAGCAAATCAAAAATGAGATTCTATGATCATTATGAATTTGCAGAAAGTACTATACCTAGTAAAATGTATTGTAATATATTTTTAAAATTTAAAAACATTTTTGTTTCATACACATATTAAGCATCTTGAGATATTCCGATTCAATGGGTATCTATATAATTTTTTTTTTTACCTATTTTTTTTTCTTTTTAACTGTCTCTTCAAATGTGAATTTATATTTTACTAAGACAGAATTTTTTGGAGTTTAAAATTTAATTAAATCAATAGTTGCAAATCCAAAAATAAAGTACTTATAGCTTATAAGTACTCACATAAAATAATCAGATTCTACAATAACTGTCAGATGTTAAGTACATTCTCGTTACGAATTGGGTGAAATAGGTTACTGTTTCCTCCAACATTATTATTCCTCTAACGCTATCTTATTGTACAGTGAAAAAATTATTTTTATTTTAACTTTTACTGAATAAGCATTAATGCATTTTATACAAATAATATTTAAAAAATATCTATACATTCGCATCATGTACTGATTATGAGATGATTTATTATTATAATTAATTTTTTTTTTAAATAATTAAAGATATGAGAAAGTACGGATAGGATATTGCGATTGGTATGATCACTTATCATACCTCCGCAAATTAGTACAGAATTAATAATTTTAATTTGAGAACATTCGAGAACTTTAAGTTTGTAAATCGATTCCCAGTGATTCTCTTTTAAAATGTATGAGAATTGTGCAAGTTAGTCGATGCGTAGTTATACGATCATAATAATAAAAAAATACCATATATTATGAAATATAGACATTTTTCATGTTTCAAATACACGTAAAAATAAATTTAAACTAAAGATTTTTTAAACTTATTAAAGAAAGTAATAGATTCTAATTTATGGACATAAAAGTAAGTACCAAAAGACAAACCTTAATAACCTTACTATCATTCCAACCCCTCAAAGTTAAAAACTACAAATCTAAAATGTATTATAAATAATATACTTAAAGTAAATTAAAAATAAAAATATAAATATCTTCCATCAGAAGTGAAAATGCAATGAATAGAGAGTAAATTTATAAATAATTCAATAGTTCAAAATTTAATCTATCTACACTGTCATATATTATTCCAATATGTCCAGTTTCAATATCTTTACATGGAAATTCGAGGAAATATTATTTAAGCCGATATACATAATAAAACACTAATTAACGACAATAAATGTGTTCCTATAAGAAATTACCTATAGTTGCGCGAACCAAACAGTTTGAGAGAGCCTACAGTTTTTTGTATGAAACTACATTTTATTATCTAACAAAATAATTTTATAATTTGTAAAGTAATATTTTTTCTAGTGAACACACCATTCATATTTAAGTGGAACTTTATTTACGAAGTATTAATCTAGTTACAGTTCGGTCAAATATTGATCTTGCATATTTAATTTAGGTATATCAATAGTGTACCTATCTAATTTAATTATAATACATTAATACCCTTTACCAAATAGAATATTATGTTTTATATAGGCAATATTGAAATTTTTGATTACATTACAGTCTTTACCGATGAAGAAATTAAATTAAATCACTTGTAATATTCAAATAATCAATTGAATTTAATATTAGTTTTTATACTATTATGTGTAAAAAATTATTTATGCCATAATTTATGGTCTATTTGATTGTAAATGAAATAGGTAATACAAAGTTATAATTTCCAAAAATGGGCACATTTAATGAATTGTTCATAATATTTAATAATTTATTGCTGATCAATGTTCGTACAAATTTGTTTAGAAAATTTACTAACTCTTGCAATATTTAGTAAACGGCTTTGAATGATTAACACATTTTTGATGGTGTAATATTAGAAACAAAAACAAAATAAAATAATGCTAAATAAACGCCTAAGACCTCAACTACTATTAAATGTATTGTTTTAAAGATTTACGAAAAAAAGTTGTGAAATGTGTAGAACACAGTTGTAAATAATTATTCCTTAATGTAAATGATATATAACTTACTCATCGAAAGTTTGAAAAAAATATTTATAAAAACACCAAGTTAACTAATTATTGGTTGGTAAGTTTTAAATGTCTTAATTAAACGAGTAGTGCCATACAAGTTTTAAAATGTATTACAAGATACCCTGGAAATCAACGACGTAAATTAACTTCGAAATGCGATTGAATTGCATTTAACTATTACAACAAATAATAAATATATTCATGATCTTAATTATACACACGAGATTTTATTAACACACATTAATCAGTATACGAGTAACGACTAACGACCATAATAGCTCAAGATTTGAGTAAATATGTATTAATCGAAATCTAACTCAAACAATACCTAGTATTTTTTACGTGTATTTATTATTATTACTGGCTGCCTCAAACATTTCTGGTTAAATTGTTAAGGTGTGATTCTAAGAATATGAAAACAAGTTAGTATCAAAAGTAGAATTTCCGTAATACTAATAAGCGGATATTAAAAGATGAACCGGATGATTTAATTGTCGATTCTTAGCATTGGCATCGCGTGAATAACGTATTCACGCAACCATTAAATACGATTCAAACGAACTTAAGTCATTATAATAAATATTACAAAGTACAAAACTATTATAAAGTATTTTTCTTAATTATAAAAAAAGTTAAATGTAATATTTTTTTTAGATTTTAGTTTAAATTTTTTAGTGTTATGTACACAAAACACATTTCAATTCCTACATTATAATTTTAAAATATAAATTTACGTTGTACAAAATATTTACCTGAAATATAATTTTTTTAATATACTTATTTTATAGATTCTTAAAATTTCATTTTTTTCTATCTCTATATACAAGAATAATTTGTTGGTCCCAAGCGATTCCGTTATAGAAATTAGAGAGGTTTTAGTATAATAATCAAATTATGTTTTCTTGAAAGTACATTTTTTACGAAGAATCGTATTTTTCACTTAAGGTCGCTTGGTGTATCCTTATTAATTAGTTTACTATAAACAAATTATACCAACATTTTTTTTTTTTAATTTGGTATTTATAAAACGAAATCAATGGTGTTAATTGTGTTTAAGAAACATAATATAACGTTACGAGTTTAATAAAAATTATAAGTTAAGTAAAAATTATAATTTTATTTTATTTTATTTCTCGATCAGCAACCTTGCCTGTGCAGTAGTGAAAGAAGTATATTAAACCAAGAATAACCATAAATACTGTTTTGAAATCTGGGTTAACTATACATATCCTACACATTTTTTAAGTAAAAAATTCATGAAACTGTATATTTTCTTCTAATCTGAATACTAGTCTTAATTAACTTATAATGCTCATAGTTGCGATTTGACCATTGTTATGCAAATTTATACATTTCAAATACATACAATTTCTCAATTCGAATATCTGAAGTAAACACAATTCTTTTTAATTTATCAGTATGGTATTTTAGTATTTACTCTACTAAACGAATCTCAAATTTATTTTTATTTATAAAACGAATAAATAGAATAAATAAACAAATCAAGTTTTATTTGTTTTGGTTATTTATCTTACACACTAAAAACAAATGGTTTTTGTAAAATGAGAAATAATAATATTTAAATTGATTTTCAAATATTTTATTTTTTTTTTAATAATATCCCTCTTTGACCAAACTTAAGTGTCACTAATGGGTGGATACTTTTCATTAAAATAACCACTATTTTTGATTTTTCTCTTCTTCGTTTCTTATATCACGTGTACAAATCCATGTATAAATTTGTGTCAATTGTATATTATAAGACATTTTTTTTATAATAAATATTAAATGCCATTTAAATTATTGAAAAATATTGAGATAATTTAAAAAATAGATTAAAAAAATGACTTTAAACAGGTGTATTACAATAATAATTATTTTACAAGATTTAATTTAACTACAATTAATTTTTATTAATGATAATTCTGTCATCGTAATTTATTGATTGCAAGATTTCAAAATTGCTATTAAAATTGTTGATGTGCATTATACAACTATGTTAAGTATTACATTTTCTTTGTGAATGTTTAATGGTAGTATACAAATTGCTGTTTTTCGATAAGAATGTGTCTTATCTTATAGAATACTGTGTATAAATGTCTACAAAATTATAATGTTTTGTTACGAACAAAATTACAGAACAAAATACTTTTTATCAAATGACACAAAGGTTAAAAAATAAATAATTAGCTAAACAAAAGCACGAAAAAAAACATGAAATGAAACGAAACGAAATAATTAATGATCCTTCGTCATAAATTTTCGTTACTCGTGTATAGATCTCGTACATTTTTAGTTCAAAAATGCTTTACTACGTTCCATGCTGTCAAATGAAGTTCTATACATATTATAGTAACCGTATAATATATTAATTAGACTCGAGTGCAGCATATTCGGCAGCGCATTTGTTGACTCTCAGTTTAGATGATATGAATTCGTATTCCTGTACACGGTTCTAAGATAATGCGTGTGCCAGGACGTACGTATAACGACGCGGAAACCAAACTTGTGCGATGACTATTTGATTACAATGGAAAATGGACGATTTCGATTATCACAGAGTTGCCACCGTATAGGACATTTCGCTAAGAGATCAGTGTGAAGTGACCCGCCACGTGTATCCGGTCATCCGGCTTATCCAACTTACACGCAGGTACGTCGCTGTGTGCCACGTGGCTTGCTCGGTAAAACGATGGGCACCGCGCCGATCGGCGAGAGAACGAATGGCCAACGAGGATAAAAACGAAATCTCATTTTAGGTCCGGCGAATTTCTAAAAAAAAAAATAAATCAAAGGATTTCGATATGGATTCATCGCGGCGTATACGTACACACACACACATAAATATAGAGGTACACCACCTACAGTAATCAATAGTTTCGCGAGAAAATGATAAATCGCCCCGGCAAATAAAACATTTCAAACGTCCGCGATACTGATCGATGGCACTCGCGATGTGTGTGCGCCGCAACGGTATAAAGTGGCAATCGGCGAGGAAAATGTTATACATTTATCTTGTACAAACCAACCGCCAAAACACACGACGTGCGGCAAAGGGTGATCGGCAATAAGCGTGTAACGCAAATGGCTGTTGTAGTACGTAGTGCAAAGCTAAGCCGAAACGCCGTGTTGTTGATAACAATAATATGCAGTATGCAAATAATAATTATTAGAACAGACAATAATGCGCCGCGGCAATAAGAGAACAATGAATTCTCTCCTACGCGGTACATTATAATAGTAATATGATTGGACACGTTTCACGCCGGTGAACGGAGTGCGGCGTATATATGGCGCGAAGTGAATCGTCTTCAAATTGAATAATATTCTATAATTTCCTATTCCCGTGCTGTTGTATACGACGTGCATATTATGAGATAACGAAATATTTTAATATTCATTTGTAGGTATATATATATATTTATATAATAATATTATACACAATCTGTTGGGTGTGGAAATGACATTCAAATGCAATGGATGGGTATTCTCTCTCTCTCTTTCTCTCTCTCTCTCTCTCTCTCTCTCTATCGCAGGGGTGCAGTTTAATCGTATCGGGTAAGAAATCAGGAATATAAACAAACATACATTTGAATTTTACTATTATACTGTCACGTAAACAAATTTTTTCAGTACAAATTTAAACGTAGGTATTTATTATATATTATGTTACTGCCTTACGACTTTACGAGTGAACTAGAATAAAAACCTACACTGTCCGCACAAAATGCACAATGACCAAATAAAAGTGTTCAATGTAAATAAAATATAATAATTAATATATTACAAACTGTTTCCACACGGATTGTTTTTCGTAAGCAAAGATTTATCATCGAGTTCAGATTTAACACAATGTCCGTTACAGTGACCTTTCCTTAATGACGAGGTATAAACATAAAGCCTCCATATAACAGAGAGACATTTCAAAAAAAAAAAAAAATTAAGGTTAATTTCTGTGCTATACTGCTATACTAACAAGTCCAATGGTTCATTATTGCATGTTCTCATAGCGTTAATTAATGTTGTTATGCAAATTGTATTTTATTTTTCGTATAATTATAAGGAATACGAATTATACGATAATTAATAAATACAGATATTCGATACTTAATATCTAAAATATTCTATATTATTTTAAGGATGTATTTTATTTAACGTAAATTTCCTCATTGAATGTATACGGGTAGATCCAAAAAAGTATTTAAATCAACATTCAAGAATACTATCTCATCCGATGAAATTATTTATAAATATAAAAATGTGATATAAGGCTATGATAGTAAATTGAGACAGTTATAATAAAATCTTTAATGTTATGTTATTTTAATAATTGAAAGTAAACAGTAAATTGTACGTAGTTTGCTACGATTTCCATGTATATTATTGCACTCGCACACTACTCTATAACTGAATAGACGGTTTCACGTTTTCAGTTCACTACGTCTATCAAAATTTTCTGCAACTATACTGATTACCAAACATTTTTGTATTAGAACAAAATAAAAAGTTTTGTTATATTATATTTGCTTTCCTAAATTAAATATTTTTTTTGGGGGAGACATTATTATGCAGAGGTTGTATAAAGAAGAAAATATGAGAATAAAAAATGTTTAGGGATGTTGAGTACATATAACTTTTTAACCACTCAATTTACCACCTAGATTTAATTTTATTGAGTTTTTTTTAATTTTTTGAATATAATATATCCCACAAGTGCAGAGAATACTGTATAAACCATATTGTGCAACGTTAGTGGTGGGAGTGTTGTTGCATATTAAAGTATATTTACTGTTTAGTATTTTTTTTCACTTTTCAAAAAAGTTTTCCTTATGATCTACTGACATTTAATCAACTTTAAACCAAGGGAAAATGTATAACGGCAATATATATTACTAAAGAGAAATAATAAAAAAATAGATAATTTATTTGTACGCGGCAAAATGTTTTTGCTCATATAAATATTACAACCACGTTTTGTTACCTAAGCAATTTAATATTTATCTTATTAAATAAAAACAGCAAATACAAAAGAGAAGAAATATAAATTAAGTAGTACTTAAAGATACTGGATAGTAATACTATATTGTGTCCTGGTAATAATTTTGAAATGTCCTATAAACATTTTGTCATCAACAATTAAAAAATTGAAAAGCCTGGGACAAACATAATGTAACAAACAACATAGTATAAAGTTTTTTTTTAGAAAACATGCTATTATCTTTTTAATTTGAAACTATTACCGTAAAAAAAATCATAATTAGTTAAAGATTCATTACATAACAAACAAAAAATTCGTTATATTAATGTGGCTATGAAGAACAAAATTAAATTTACTGAGTACGATATAAAATAAATTATTATGCTTATAGTATGCCCTAAAACCGATATCACTCAAAAATTCAACTCAGCTTACAGATCCCATAAATAGTTTAAATAAAAACAAAGAGTCAATATTATCTCACCTTTTGCTTGGAGGAGATATTTTTCACTATACCTAACTTGATATGGGTACTCCACAATAATGTTTAATTTAAAAGATTTAACATTTTAACAAAATAAATATCCTCTGAAATTATTCAATTTGTATTTTTTTGGGTCTTTGGGATTTTTATTATTCATGTCTTATATTTTTTTATACTCTTTCGTTCGAATCTCGCAGTTTGTATTATGAATGTATAAATGGCGTACAATCATGTTTTTTTAATAACAGAAAAAAAAGTTTATTGTTACTTATGAATTTAGGACTAAAGCTCTAAAAACACACAAACGTGGGTGGAGTTATATATATAAATTATAAAATTGTCACCGTAAAATTTAAAATAAGCAACTAGTTTTATTTAATTATTGAAATTTTTATTTTCTATATTTATTTTGTACTTTAATATTTTAGCTTTTTATATTATTATATTGCTTTAAAAACAATAGTTAATTGAAAACAAAATAATAAGTATATTTATTATAAAGACCCCTCTCAATGACGAGTGGCGACTGTAAAGCAAATGGCTTGGATAAGCACACAATATTTATGGTACAATGTTAAACATACGACGTTTAAAGTTAAATATTATGAACGACTGTTTCTAGAATATTCAAAAAAAAAAAAAAAATATCATTAAAAAGCTATCTTAATATGCTCTTAATTACCAATCATTTGGGATTTAGATTCTTTGTAATTCAAATAGGATTTTTATTTAACTATCCAACAAACAAATAAACATATTATACAAATTCTAGATGACCCTAAACTTACGTACTAACTATTGATTGATAATCAATAATGAAGATTCTTATGTTGTTGATCTAATTTTATAGAAACGTCTATTAAAGTTTTTCTATGGTGTTGAAAGTAAAACACTTGATTATTTTGTTGAATGCCTTTCAAATAAATTATTTTAAAATCAAATAGAAATTAAATGAAATTTATTGTTTATGAAGTCTTTATAATATGTATATGCATATTATTTAAAGTACGATTATAAGATTAAACCTGCTGAGTTCTAACGATTATACAAATATTATTTGAATTATTGAAGCGTGTGTGTCTTTGATACAAATTTGTAAAAACGCAAAATTAAACGGAAAATGGAATTATATTTTCGATAGTAACCATAACAACACATTAAAACAGCAATTTATTAAACTATTCACTTTGAAGTTCAAAGAATAAGCAGATTGTAATAATAATATAATGTACACCAACATTGTACTAACTGTGTAAACTACTTTACACAACAAATACTGACAGAAATGTGAGCACTGCAGACAAACTGTCCGATGTCTATTTTTCTGTACAAAACGTCAAAGATTTTAAGATTTTATGAACAATATATTAATATTTAATATGAAAAAAATAATATATATATAAATATTTTATTCACTTTATATCACATCAAATAAAATACGTAGTGACAAATGCACAGAGGATATAGAAAATTACAATTCAGGCTAGCGTGTCAGAATTCACATGGAAGTACAAAAGAAAAAAAGAAAGAAGAAAAACTATCCACATAATATATAATTCTTTGAATTACCATCTTTTCAATTACTATGATCCATCATCGTCTCGCCAAATAATTGTATTCCAAAACCAAAATCTCTACAAAACACGATATCAAACTTCTGATGTGTACTTATTGATCGTAACACAGTAATGTATTCACTAATACGTTTACACATACAATTAGGATAATATGTGGAAAGAAAATATACCAAATATGAATTATAACGTTTCTATCCCTCAGACATTGCTGTGATAACAAACTCAAGGTTAAAAAAAATCACACATCATTGTAAAATCAATACAATCTTTGCTCCGCTTAGAATCTAAAATTTTACGATTGCCAAGAGAAAAAAGGTGAGTAAGCTAGTTTTAAAATATTTGTGTAAATATATACATATGTTGTTATTGTTGTTCAAATATTTTCTATCAGTGCCTACGGCCTCAATAGAATAACTGCACTGTTATCAGTATATTAAAGTCAAGGTTAAAAAATCTTTAGCTCAATGTTCAATAGTCAACATATTTAAAATGACAGTTATGTCAAGATGTCAACATATATATTTTATAGTTGTCACTGAGTACATAATCAGTTGAATATTTAATATAGTACCTATCTATGATAGTGCTTTTCAATATCAAAAAAAAACTATAAAATATAAATTATCGTCATTATTTGCTTAGTTAAATATACAACGATTTCATAACCATGGTTTTTGAATTACGAGAGAATTTTATTTTGACGACAGACAAATGGCATTGCTGAAATTTCGACGTGGCAATGAAATTTTGAGAGGTTGATTATGCTCGTAACGTGAATTAAAAGAAGACGGTTTTGGATACCTGTTACCTATTTGAGCTATTGTAGTTGTGAATAACCTGGACTACGACCAAACGGTGACTATCCGCGGTGACTAGAACACTATTATTGTCATTATTATTGTGATATTATAATGTCGGTGCGAATAAAACCGTCAAATTAACGTCTTCAACGGTAGGTAGTAATAATAATTATGATTAGTATCATTCTGTATCGTCACCGTACGGGACGAATCCAATTACCTTATAGTTTATCACGTTATACATATTATAATGTCACACGAGGTCTACAGCTGCCATAAGACGTTTATATAATATCATAACATTATATTAGCACTCATTGCGTATCATCAGTGAAGTCCGACCCGACTGTGGTGTGCGCCTGTGGGCAAGACCGCAGACTTTATGGAATCATCTCCTTCGCGGCGAAGGCTGCCTACCCTATGGTCATATTTTAATGTGGTATAAATTATAATATACAGGCGTTGAGACAAGCGAATTACGGTCGTAATGTAATAATAATATTCAGACGTCACGCTCAGTATTTCTACGTCGAATGTCACCATTACTTTCGTAATATTATACCCGGCAAAATGGCAAAAAGCGACATTTTCAGAACTACCATCTCAAAAATAATAAGGTTGTTTATTATTATTATTAAATATCGAAAACAATTTAAAAATAAATATTCGAAGGTGTCTCTTGCAAAATCCGCGCTCTGAATGAAACATCACATGATTTTCACACTATGAAAATCAACAAGATATGTGACATATTATTATATATTTCATACGATTTCATCGTTCGATACATATGCCAACCAGTATGGACTAACATAGCTGGGTAAATGCAGGTACCTGTCCGATTGACAGATATCGAATAATGACAGTATAATAACTGTAAGTACGTGATTTTGAACATTTCTTCTGTTGGGCAACTTCACTAAGAATAATAATATGTTTGTCATAGTGCAATAATTCCATTCGTTGCATAAACACTCTGTAAAATAATATAATATAGTCGCTACTGCGTTTGCCGCTGACGGAGATACGCCGCGCGCCGCCGGTAACGTGTCGAAATATCTCAATAATACAGAAATACGATAATAATAAATTATTAGCTGGCATAAGCTGGTAGGTGATAAACTATAAAGTATAAAATGTGGTGACTTAAGTACGATGCAATCGATTGAACGTATTACTATAGTATTATGGAGCTGTAGTAGGATCACGTTCCGTTTTGTCGTATAACTTAATCACTCGTCTAGACTCTAGACCTTTACATTTATGACTTTTTGTCTTGTTTTTTTTTTTTTTATTTTTGGTTAGGTTCACTTTTAGATGTGTGTCGTTTTGGCTATACCTTATGCTGTAGATCTTATATACACATTTGATCGCTATTTATTATTAATCATTCACGATATCACGTTTTAAGAAAACTTTATAAAATATGCACCTTGTGGCTGTATTTTCTTTTCGTCACTTAATGGTTTTGCTATCTACATGATCTGTGCCCTAAAAATAATCATTTATTTGTTTTTCAAATAAAGAAGATTTTCTTTGATTTTCGCACGTTTAAACGAATAATTAATCCTAGCATGGCAATGGAAAATACCCAACAATGTTATTTTATTTTTTTAAAATTATTATTCTATTGTACAGATTAGCGATTAAATCGTTCATAGGTATGTAGTATTTAATTTGTATCGTACCTCTAGTAGGAATACTATATAAAATGTATGATTATCAATTTTAGCAGATAATTTTTGAGAAAATTTAAATACATCGTTTTAATGCTTACTTTTCTTAAGAATTACTTATTCCATAGAAACAAAAATAATTATTACATACAAATAATTTAGTTAACTAATAATTTTTATAACTGAGTATAATGTCGATGCTTAAAATCGTTATGCAAGACTATTGTATGTGGTATTGTTAGTAGAAAAGTAAATGAAATATTATGTTATAATATAATAATAATAAAAAAATAAGAGTTTATCTGATTTTCGATTTTTTAAAAACTCACCTACTAAGATAATAACATAAAGAGTTTTGTAATCATCCAGATTATAATATTTCCATGTAAATATTGTATTAGCTAACGTACGGTATACGGACAAGGTATAATTATATAATCATGTATTTATATATAATAATATAATAATATTACATATATATAATAAATTATTATTATAATGGTCCATTATAAATATCCAAAAGACAAAAATGTAGGTATTGAGAACGTCTTAACATGTTATGGCGAGGATAAAATAACTACCGTTAAGCATAACATGATAATATTCGTGTTTTTCAGAGACACAACGCAGGAGACTAACTACAGAAGAGTTAAAAGTCAATAGGTATATAATATCGACCAAGTGAAATATAAGAGCATTGTATTTGAGAATCATATTAATATTAAATAACAATGTTGTGTAAAGTTACATTTGTATAATAAGCGAGGCGAATACAACAAAAAATAGATAAATGTACCAAAATAATATTCAGTGAATTATATTACATCGCATCGATGTAATTACGGTATATTATAGTGCACTTTATGAAAATAAAACGTTGACCTGAAAATCATTATAATATGATCGCAATAATATGCTTATAAAAAAATAAATGATTTGATCACTGTTTCAGTTCGGATTTTCGGACGGTGATTAGATTCAGATGAATACCTACTCTGATTGTCGTAAAAGATATTTTGTTTAGAGATGTACTTGGGGGTAAATAATTAAATATGGTCAAATATAATACTATCATGGCGTGTGTATTATTGATCATTTTGGCGTTCGGTGTCCTCCCACTTCGTCGCATGCCATTGATTAGGTATAGTTGTTTAAATTATGCTCGTTTTCTCATATTTATAATCACAAATTAGAAAATAGTTCAAACTAAACAGTTCAAACATATATACTTATACAATCAAATAAATGTATTGCAGTAATATTATTTAATATAATGTGAGTACATAGAAATAAATTAAAATTATCTAGGGAAATTATATTTTCTTTGTCGTATTTCACCACATTTTGTTCAACATTTGAGCAAAACTCATAATTGGTCATTGAGTGTTAGAATAAATTAAAAATTTTCTACTTTCTTCTTTCTATAGCTGATATAAAAACGCACACAGAATATTATGGGTGTATTATCGTGGTTTTTTGTACATGGAGATGTTTATTACTTTAAATAATACATTTATATTAAAAATATTTTTTGTTGAACTATCATAGTAAATTTTATTATACTACATAATCATTCAATATTTAATATGATTCAAAAGAGGTTTCACATACTACATTTTTAGAATTATAAGTGTAATTTGCAATTTAATTTTATTTGGCTTGTACAACAAATTTAATAACAAAAATACATTATCTACTAATACTTGCATAAAAAGCATTCATATTACTTACAAGCATTATTATATACATATAGAATCACAATTAGTTATAAGTTTATAACTAATATTAAATATTTAAAATTTATTATATTTCAAATCTCAGGTTTAGTGCATTACTGCATTGTTGTTTCTAAATATATATTATGATTTGATGTTATAGATGTAAATCCCGTGTTTATACATTTTAAATAGGTAGATTATAATATTCGTTAAATTTTTCTTATACATATTGTATATTATACATAATATATAATTTGGTTAGGTTAAGTTAAATCATAATTTATTATAATATATAACTATTAATGTTAAAAGTCATGTTTAATAAGTTCTGAACATTAATTGGAAATTGAAGTTTAAATCCAGTTTTATTTACATAATATCATTTTAGTTTAATAAGTTATTATGTTTATTTGAAATTTCCCAACTAACACATATTATATAATATATTATGAAAAATAATATATTGTTAATGAAGGTAGTACCAAAATCTAATTTACATAGCGATTTTAAAAATAATTATAATTTGTTTGAGTAGCAGTATATAGGGATGTCAATTTTAACATGAGCTATAACCCTAAGGTTATCCTTAGTTCTATTATGATGTACACTTTTACTACATCATGAGTTTGGTATTTTATAATTGTTAGAAGCTAATATATTGGAGTTAAGTGCGTCGTCGTTTAATTTTTCAATAAAATGTATATATATGCAAGTAATATTTTATGTATACACGATTTTCAAATTATGTGTGATAAAATTACTAAGGATAACGTTGAGTTATTATGCGATCTCAATACTATAGCTTATGTCGCACAATATTTTAAAGACTGTTTATATTTGTTTTACGATTATTTATAATAAAATGTCTTCAAACAAATAATATTTAATTTTTTTTTTTTTTTAAATAAGTTGTTAATATGTATAAAAAGTAATTTAATTGAATTTGCAATACGCTAAGACTATACTTATTCAAAAAAAAAATAATAATAAATAGATTAAACTTTCAAGTTATTATTAATCAAATTTGTAATGGTATATTATTCATATAATGTATATACACGGATATATTATATGTAAAAATATTTAGTATAAGATTAGCGTAGTTGGATATCTACATTTAATTTGCAAGAAGTATCAATTTGCGTAATATATATTATAAAAAATATTGGGTAGTTTGCCGCTTTCAAAATGTCCATTTAAAGATTATTGTATCTTTTGTTTTATGTTAATATAACACATTTTAGTGATTAGTAATAGCTGTATTTTGACTAAATACTTTAAAATCGATACTCATGTCGGTGGTCTATCTTTCAAATGTATAAAATAATACATTTTACAAATATATATATATATACATATATATACACACTTCATATAGGTACGAATACAATATTTCAGTGATAATTATTTATTATTGAATTTAGAATTTAGAAATTATATATGTATTTCAATAATATATAAAAATAAAAAATAATAGAAATTAATTTATATATATATATATATATATATATAATGTGATTGGATACTAAAACGTTAAAAACTATAGCATTTTCAATTCAGGGTGAAGATATTGATTTTAAAATGATTCGTGTTTATTTTTATATACGTATATATTTTAAAAAATATTTATTTTATTTAAGAATAGCGGGCGTGCTTTGAAAAATTCATGTGTAGTCAAAGTATTGATCTGAAATTGGACGTAGATTGAATTTTGATATGAACTAATTTTAAAATCTCTACCGTTTAACTAGTAAACAACAACAAAAAAATAAAGAAAACTTATAAGTATACAGTTTTTCTGTAACAAACGGAAACACCACTCAAAATAGTTTTGTTTTTTTCAAACACTATGATTAATGACTGAAATTTAAAAAAATACCACTAACTACCCGGGAGCTTCTTTTTAAAACGTAATTTCCGCGAGACTTAATCCTACACTAGGTGAGTGGAATAAAAAGGTATAGGCGTATATTATGGCTCCGCACTGAAACAACGAACCATGGACGTGCAGCTTGTTTTTTTTTTGTCCTTTTATTTACGCTAAATGTGTTAGTGAAATACGTTTTTTTAATTATATATTTAAATCGCTAACCCTTCAAAACGTAATCTGGGTAAAAAAACACACACTACACACACTGATTGTTCAGATAAGCCACCGGTCGTCTCGATTAGTTAACCTTGAATCTTTTGACGTGCTCTGAACGAAATCCGAATCAGGTACGTAAGGGAGGGGGGCTCTGTATAATAACATAATGTACTTCCGCCGTGTTATACGCTAATTTTATGTTAAAAAGTTAATGCTATGGCATGAAGCTATACCATCACCTCGGTTATATTATATCGATTTTGATGGGACTCGCTTAGAACATGTGTACAATTATGATATCGCGTGGGGCTGGTCATAGCCGTGTGCTATGTTAGAACATTAATAAGGACGAGCGTGCTCAGTTCTAGCTACAAAATGTCGATTGAAAAAAAAAAAACAAATATTGGCGTCGATCCGTTTGGTCAATCGGGTTTTACAGCACTCGAGTATAAAAAGCTTCGAAATAAATTGAGTATACCTATGCTAACGTGCTTTAGTTATCTGTATTTGATATCTTTATATACGTTTACGACTATATAAGATTTTTTTTAATTTTTTAGCTTATATAAGCAAAGTATTGATCATTTAAAAAAACTTCCAATCGAAGAACAAACAATAGGCTTGATTGACTTTAGTAAATTATAACTTCTAAGTTTTGGGTACTTATAAGGTAAGTAGATACTCTAAAAACGGTTTGCATAAACTATAGTAGATAAAAGAGAGTACATATTACTCTAAAATCAATGGGTAATGCTCCATTATGAAATATTTGTACTGAAGAATACCGAAAAACATATTACCTACATGTTTTCTAATTCGTTTACCTTGTAAGAATTCAGTTGTCATGCCATGTAATTATTACCTTGTGAATATAATATCTATAATTTGGATTTTTAATAGAGGTTTAAGATTTTTTAATGTAATTTAGTCACGTGTTTAAAACGGAAATAAAATATTTCGTGATAAAAATAATTACAATCCAATTTGTACATAATAAATTAATAATTAAAATTTAGAATTATATTTATGAACACAAAATTGTGCAAGCGCTGCATTCATTTGATTTCACATTAAACAAATTCGTTGAGATACGAAATGCGCATTACTTGTCTAAAATAACTTTAAAATTTATTACCATGATACCGTGTAATCAAGAATATCGTGACTACAAAAATATAACCAACCGCATTATGCATTTTAAGCAAATATACATAACGATTTTTCAGTGTTACTAAAGTGACGTTAGTCTGAAGTATAAAACATAATTTATATGTGTATATATATATTATAATACTTTCATTCCCAGTGTCTTAGAAATGATAAGTAGTCTTAGTAAACTACTAATGGTTAAAACTAAGTTTTATGAAAATCTGGTAAAAGCTTTCAGTCTATTTGAAATATATAAAACGGTTAAAGAATATATGTACATTATGATATATAACAAGTAATACTTTTTCGAAATTTGAATCATTAAATAGGTATGTACTTTATTACTAGTTTGTTACTGAACCCTAAAAGTTGTTCATTTGTAAATCACATTGTATGTTTTTTTTTTGTACTAAAAATTTTGAAGTTCTATATTTCTATTTAGCATTTAGAATCATCTCCGTTTTAACTTTTAAACTGTATGACAAGTATAATTAATACATTATATGCATCACTTCTCTAGTATGTAAGATAAATATTTTTCCAAGGTTTTAAAGTGATTTTCTTCTATTTCTTTAACATCCTTTTAAAAAACCTGTAAGGCAAGAAAAACATGTTTTAAAATACATAAATAATAACGTAGTAGTGTAGATATATTTTGTAAACGTATAAAAGTTTAAGGATTTCAGGAAGTTTTTCGTTTTATTAATTTCTACAACAGTTAAATTTTTACACTGTTGACGGTTTAACAATTAAAGCAAGAAACATAATATAGAATGTCTAATAATATTTTTTTCTTTTTAAATCCTATATTATTTTAATCACCAGGAAACTCGTTGATATTAGTATACATTTGTCGCTGTAAAGCGATAAAAATAAATTGTGCGTCTTCTACGACAAACGGTTGTTGGCAACGAATGTACATTATTGTTCCTGCAATTAAATTGTTACCAGTTCTAGGTATTTACATAGTTTATGTTTATGATGTATAAAAATATGCAAAGTAGAAATTTTAATTTCTAACTTTAAAGCCATATCAATTTTGATTTATGTACAACTTGCTTTGTGACAATTCCATAACAGTATTGTGATTTATATAATATTATGTAAGTCACTGAGCTTTAAATGCTACATGATGCAGATAGCCCTAATACTTAAACTGTGATTACAATATTTTCGATTACTTTTGCTTGTATGTAATATAGGTTTCATGTATACTCACATAAAATTGTTACAATATTGTAATGAAAACCTTAAAATATATAAAAATTAAAAAAAAAAAAAAACAACTAAATCCGTAGAAGCAATATCGAACATTGGTTCTTACTTTTAATATGAACATCACAAAGTTATTAATGAAAAAAATAAATAAAATTTCTTCAAAGACTGGTCAACATCATCATAATATTTATATTGACTCTACTCTTACTTATGACACTCGTGAAACGACAATAATGTTACAATGATTAATATTATCGTCGTCGTAGCAGATTATTATGTTTTGTTTTTCGCTCTTTTGACCTCGGCCAGACGAAGGTCGTCGTCGATAACAACGACGCGTTCATATTTCGAAAACAAGGGACACTGCGCGTCGCGTCGCTTAGTCGATCACGATATTATCGTTCACAGTCGGCGGCACGTTTCAGAACGTCAATATAACCACTGTCCATTCGCCATATTTTAAAGTCGTCCGTCGTGGGGTTTTCAGCCGAAACTGTGTAGTTAACTGTCGTGTTCGGCGAACGAAATAATGCTTAATAGTATAAAGCGAGTTGTACGTGCACGTTTGCCACACCACGCAGTGCACGTTGCGCATAAAATATTAAATAATATACGCGTGTATCTTACTATAGTATTATACATTTAATGTTCATTTTTACCATTATTTTTTTTTTTTATAATGCTTTTAATATAATAAATCACTAAAATAAAATATTGTTATCGCTGTAGCCACCACTTGATGGTCAGACGTGATACAAAACTCCCCAAGTCATTGCCCGTGTCCAGTGATAGCGTGTTTGGGATGTGTAGTTAAATAGTGGGCTGCATTGGCACAGTGGTAACAAATCAAACCGTTTGCGAAACAAAAATCGAATAAAAATCCCGGAAGGGATGTATGGGTGACCGTGTGTTTTTGGACACGGCTTGCAGCATCTCGGTGAATTAAACGACGTTAAACTACTAAATTAGGGAAATTCAGAGCAAAGCTCGGTTTACGACTTTTTTTTTCAAGCTGTTTGAATGATCGTAATAGGATAATCACTACAGTTAAAGATTTTAAAACTTATTGATAATCAGAGATCAGAGTTAAGATAATATTTAAAAGTCTATGGTATTTATAGATCCAGAGCAAAAATCTAGTAAGGGGGTATTTATTTAAATATACCTATGCAACGTCAATATTAATAATCTTGTACGTTTTTAAATAATATTTAAATATCGAATCTATCACTTGTGTTTATTGTTAAATTATAATTTCAATATGATGTGTACAATACATATAATATATATAATAAATTAGTAAAAGAATCATCATAATTTTAAATGTATCTAATTTGTGTTTATACATATACGTAGACACTTATGTAGTTATGATCTGGTATACTAATCCAAATCCAATAGAGTATTTTATTCATAAATATAGATTATATTATACTTACATTTTAAAATGTATTTAACTACCTATAGAATTAAATGATTAGCAATGTGTAATTATATATGTGTTTGGCGTGAGTTTGTGATGGGGGGGGGGGGAGATGTAGGCCCTTTAGCCACCCACCGTATCCACCTCCATATGTATGAGAAACATGTTAAAGTACCCGAAAAATTAAGTAGAACACCTGTCAGTTTTCGTGGCGGGAATATAATACATTTTTCATTTTGGTGTGATTATAATGGGAAAAAACTGAATATGGAATGAAACAAACTCACAACTGCGATGATAATATTATTATATGCCACAGCGACGAGTGCGTGCGGACAAGGAAAAAAATCTAATAATTTTATCGTCTCTGCAGCAGACTCTGAAAACATAGATGAAATCCGGTCGAAACCTTCTACAATAGTCGCATTATTCACCATCGCCACCTCCACTACCCCTCGTCGGACTGCTATCGACGTTATAATAATTTATAGACGCCTCTCTCCACACACACACACACACTCCATGTTGGTTTTATTTTCGACTTTATGTCATCGTGGTCGCTACAGGTCCTCAGCTCCGCTCCCACCAAAGCGGATTTCTAAAACGATTGTCACAGACCACAGCGCTCCCGCTGTAGCACGCAACGTGTCGTGTGCATTCAGATTTGATATTATTGGATATTATTATTATAATCATAATGGGTCTAGTCGGACGAATTATTTTACGATACCGCGAACACGGCCACGGGGATTAATGTCAAACCGCCAGCTACAGTCGGTGGCTAGCGTTAGCGGCCCGAAGATAATAGGGATAATCCTCTCCGGCCGCGACCGCCGTACAATACCATGTGACCGACCGCCTCAGTACCTCTACGCCGTAATCCCGCGCTCTCACGAATCGTCGGAATAAATTATTACAACCGAAAATAATAATATTATATTACTATGTTACCGGAACCGCGGGTACACACGCGTGTAGCAATACGCGTGGCCGGTAGTACTTACACTATACCGGTAACCATCATTGAGCTTCACGCGAGATAACCGCTGCTGCAGACGTCCGACGACCCCGTTTATATACATATATAAAATACGTGTACAGCGTATGTACACGTGTATGTGTGTACGTCTTAAAATTATATTCATTATATTATTATTATTATTATTATAATACTTGTGCGCGCGGTGCTTAATTTATTTTCACGGTCCGCTGACGGCTGGCAGGCTGCGCATTTGTTGATCCATTATAACCGATTTTCTCGCGTGTATTACTATTATTATTATTATTCCGAAAGCTATTTTGACTGCAACCGCAGCGGACCGTTACCTTCTACGACGACAAAATACATATGCATCGAAAATTGGTTATATCTGTGTAATATCACGGTTATAATGATTCAATGATAAAATACCTCGAAAAGTATTCCGGTGTACCAATATTGTGCGTTATACTTGTATAATGACACGACACACAGACATACCTAATTTAGTAATTTATTATCTTCAATTGTGAAAGTATTTATTTATTTATTTATTTTTTTTTTTTATTGAGAAACGAGTACCTACGTCAACTGTTTGAATACACGCATAATTAAAAGTTACATTATTTTTTAAATAATAGTTAAATTTGTAGACTTGAATCATTTTACATTATATTAATAAATATCATACAACGGCGTAGGGTTAACTGCAGTGTCATCATGACTCATGTTGGGTACTTAAAAAGATAATATGTAGGTTGTCACCCGACATTAAACTGTGTTGGAAGTAGTATTAAATATGCAGCATAAAAATCGATATTATTTTTAACTTTTCTCATTTATCACAACGAAGTGTATTCCACTACCTGTCGAAAAGGGTTTTCGTAGCCAACACGAATAAAACAAATGTCCTAGTAAGTTGAAATACATATTATTCATTACTTGATTAGGCACTATATTATATATATATATATAATGAGAATGTGTGCAATGTGTATATGTTAATCGTTGATGATACTCTGCACACTTATTGATATTGATTTCAAAAGGGCTGAAGGGAATGAACTGGTTTGTCATGACGTGATTACTCGCTGAACCGGTTGAAAAAATATAACTACCTATTTAAAGTACCTAATAATCGAAATTATGTTCCCAGGGAAGACGAAGAAGATGAAAAGCAAGAAAACGACGAAGAAAAATTAAATGTGAACGACATTTTGGAATGGTTCCCAAGGTCAGTGTCCTCAGACAGCATCGTAGAGTCCACGTATTGTGTGGACTTGGTGAGAAGGTTACCGTCTCCATTGTCCATAAAGGTGAAAGGACGTTTCTGCCCCGGTAAGTGCGTTGCGTTGTATTATATTTTAAGTTTTTTTTTATATCTCGAGACTAGTTCCTCCCCATTGTCCACGTGGTTCTCATCACGGTCCCTTTGACTAATTGATTATTATTTTTCATTCCTACAGCTATTCCTAACGAGCCACTAAAGTGGTTTTGAACATTTTTTTAATAATAACACAACACCTATATCTTATATTAGAAAATATACTATTACAAAAACACAATATGGTGCAAATACAACAGACATACAGATACACTGTAGGTTATACCACTGATTTGATTTAATAAATTAACACAAACAAATAATAATTGTAGATAACGTTTTGTGTGATGTCGTGAAAACAATTTTGTTCATTAATAGTATTAGTATAAATAGTTTATACTTGCAGTTTTACATATGTAATAACACATATAAACGGTTAGGTATACTATATAATAATATTAAAACCTTTATCCTATCCTCAGTTTTGAGCTGAGTCATTAAACTCGTTATTCTTTTATTGTAATTTTACTTAAATGTACCTTCAGATGTCCAATATATATTAATATTATTATTATTATTATTTGCTCTCGAATATTAAAATAACAATACGTTAAAACTACTGTCGATATATCCACATAGTGATGATATTATTAGATATTATCTTCTAATTTAGTACCTGAAATATTTCTTGTATCTACCTGGTATATAATGTTTTAGAACAATACGTTTCATTAACAATTTCCCAGTGGAGTTTTAGTTTACTGAATCATATTGTGAACTTAGATCCTTAAATAAATACTCGTTACCTGCTAAATGTTAGTAATAATTAACACTTGACCTTTAAAGTGTTATGCAATTGTTAACCCTAAAAAAATAGATCCCAACCAATAAAATTAAATATGTCCTAGTTACTTCATTTTTTTTTTTTTTTTATATATAGTCAATAACGTTTCAATGACACAACATAAGTTTACGGATATTTTTAATATATTAATCATTCAAAGTTCAATGTAATGTACAATATAAATAAAATACTATGAATTCAATTTTATATTTTACAACTTTACTTTAATATGGAAGTCAAAGCTTTGACTCAAAGCTTTAAGTTTTTAATCATAACGAACATTGCATATTATTTTTAAATTAAAATATAATGAAAACCCTAAACAGTTTTTTTTTTTTTATTATGAATGTTTTATTCCAAAACGTTCATAAGGTAATGAAATATATATGTTTTAAGTTGGAGATTCTCATAAATATAATGTATACGTTGATGATTAATATTTAGATATCTATAGGTTAATAAGTACTCCAGTGTTTGCTTATAAAACTTATAAATACCTACTTAATGTACATAGTATAATATAAATATTGTACGTACTGCTGAATTTACCATATGAATAATTGTTGCCCGTTGGTGTTTTGAAACCTGAACAATTTAAGGCTAAAAGATAAGTAACACAATTTTTGTTTTCGTTGTTGTATTCAGTCCGTTAGTTAATTTCCGTTCAAAACTTTACGGTAAAAGTGTAAAGAAAGTTGAAAGAAAACTTAACTCACCAAAAATACCAAACATTCATCAAAATAAAAACTTTTATATTTTTATTTTTTTTTTATTACATCTCTCTGTAAATTCATCATACTACGTTAAACACGGAATGATACTTCCACTAGATTTATATTACGTATTACTTATAATGTACTATAACTTTTTCACCGATATTGCAAATTCAGTTGTTCCAGTGTCTAAAGCTTATAAGTAGGTATTAAAAAATTTAAAGCAAGATTTAAGGAAAGGTTTATGTTTTTTATAGAATGCTGGTAATTTTTTATTTTAATTACTTATTCTATTCTTATTTGTTTCTTAAAATATATTGTAGCTATATTAATTTGTTATCCACATGCATACGGTCGTGATTTGTATGCATGTCTGAGTTTCTGACGTCCGCGTATATTATAATTTATTACCTACCTACACATAAGTTATCCTTCGTCACCAAATACGTTCAAACATCACTGTCAATAACACGGGAAGTAAACATATTTTTTGAATATTATTTCGAATATTGAAAACAAATAATATATTTACATTATAATTGAAATAAAGCATACGCAAAGAACATAATATTTAGTTTGCGACATGAAAATATGATGACACAATTAATGTTTTTTCAATATATTTTTATACACTTGTAAAAAATGGAAATTGTATTTAATGACTAATGATTAACGAGGCCGTTTATTTGTTACTGCTCGGAAGCGTGAAAATACTTAACAATAGAAGAATGATTTGAAATACAATAAAAGTTTTTGCCAGGAGACCTTATAAGATTCAAATTAACGAGTAATTGAACATTGTTTAATGTGGTCAGAGAACACCCTTCGTTGTTTTATTTTATTTTATTTATTTTGAAATAATGTGTTAATGTAACAATGTGTATAGTCATTTGATATAAAAAAAAAAAATAGTACACTCATGTTTTACGAAAATCGATTTTTATTTTATCAAACATACATAATATATTAAGGTAGAATATTATTTTAGTAGGTACTTTTATTATGATAACACACCTACATACTATATGGTTGAGCACGCTCGTGTTTGATGTTACTGCATAATATTATACGTAAATAAATTCATTTATTTTAATTAAAAATATATAAGTATTATTATTTAGTTTAGTATAGATATGTTTAATGTTCATTGTTTATTGTATTCACTCAATATAATTAATAATAACGAATAATGAAAAAAAAATAATCTGTCATAGATGATTGGTGGACCACTTAGTTTAAATATTTTGTTACCTATATAAAAGTTATATAACGTATATATCTTATAAATGGTTAGGTAACTTATAACTGATTGTAATAAAATGAGACAGTTAATCCGATGTTGATACTCATTTCATTTCATTCGCCTTGATTGGAATGAGGTTTGCAGGATATCGTGTTTATCACGTGAACTAGTACGGAAATTCGTTCACGTTTAAAGGCACTTTTCCAGTTTGTCAGCAAATTTTAAAATTGATTCCAAACTAAACTCGTTTTAGATTAATATAATTTTTTTACGATTTATTTTTCGAAATTTAATATTTACGATGATTTTGTTATTATAATGATATGCGCTTATACAATTGTACCACTTATACATAATACATTATTTTACATTCAGAGAACAGTTTTAATCAGCCAAAAAAGAGTTTGGTTTCTCTAAAAATATGAATAACCCGAATGTCCTTAAATACATTCAATTTTGAAGAATAACACGTTATTATACATTAAACTTGCAATTAAAACTATTATGTCATGGTGTGAAAATAATTAATGGGTGGTTAAATTGATAAAATAACAAATATAATAAAAATGTATAAACAATTGATTCAAAATAATATTACAATATAACTAAATATTTTTTACCTAATAAAGTAATGAACCTAAATAATATGGAATATTCTATACACTTATATGATGTATCACTAGTATTTTTTTGTCCGCCTAATTTAGACCAACCAGATAAAAACGGAAAATGATTACTCAGTTAAGTACTATTAGGTTGGTTTAATGTTAGATTTTAATTAAATGTGTCATTTATCTGAAAATTTGTTTTTCTCCGATGTACAAAATTCAATGGAAATCATAAATCAAGAAATAGGTTAAGAGTTAATTTGAATTGCGCATAAATCTTTCGGTTGAGTTGATCGCAAACATTCCTTTAAGATGTTTAAATCTCCCACTCAATTTTTATGTCAGTTGTTGGGTAATAGGAATAAAAAAAAAATCCAATAATAATAAAATAATTTTTATTAAAAATATATCCGTGGATATATCACGATGATTTAACATAATTTATTCTGGCGTTAAATCCATACTGACAAAACATAATATATTATATCAACATTAAACGCACAGGAAAAAGTTTCATTTGAGACTTTTGATTTGTACCCATGTGTATGGGCAAATCAGAAAAACAAAATGTAATATAGTAATTTCATAGTATTGTAACAGCAAATATTTTATTCGTGAGATTTTAAGCTATATTCAATAAACCATATTAAGCCAGCAGTTTGTATTGTATTTATTTATGAAAGGTGCGATTTATTTTCTTTTGTAAATAATGTGTAATAAAACATAATATTATTATGAATTAATACGAAACAAACATTATTTTTGAATTTTGTTTTGCACTTTGCAAAATGTTTTCATAATAATTACAAATACATAAAACTTGATAGTAATTAATAATTATATTGTACCTATACGTATTCTGAAGAATAACATATGAAATCAATGCATGAACACGGACAATTTAATTACTGTCACTCATCGTAAGCACTAGACCAGCGTTTCTCAGACAATGAGTTTTGGTGGATTGCGAGATATTTATATTATTTAAATATTGTACGAACTTAAATTTTAAAGTATTATAATTTATAAATCTCAAAAGCCGTCATACCATTCCTATTATTATGTTTATTCGAACGATGAGTATTGTGATAAATATAGTTATCATAAGATTTCTATTATAAACATTTAATTTCTAAAACTACTTTTTTGTTCCGGTAAAACCATGTAGGTAAAGATAGATTTTTGGTGGAAAATTTGAGTCGCAGACCTAAAAAGATTGAGAAACACTGCACTAGACATAATATTGTTTTTAACGTACCATCATGTACCTATACTATATTATCAACTTTAGGATCTTGCTGAACATAAAATATATCCGATTAGATTGTATATTTTTTAATGAGAACCGTACAAAACTTGACAACTATTAATGATACATTAATCATACTTGTTTAATATTATGATATATTAATATACATGTTACCGTCAATATATAATTTTAGTATTAACATATCTATGTTAAAGATCCTTAGCCAATATAATTAATGCCTAACATTAGCAGACGATATCGGAAATGTTATGAAATCACATATTTTGTTAATACATTTACGACTATGATTAGGAATTAACCATAATGTTTATTATTAATAGAAAATGTTAATAATTTTGTGAAACAAAATATTGATATTGAGTTAGAAATGATGATACAGAGAAGTCGATAGGAACATATATTATGCAATGTGAATCTGTGTACAAATAAGTCTATTATTACGATTTATATTGTGTACCTCTACTGTATAGACTAAAGATATAATATCCGATTGACGGCTATATATTTACTTAATACTGTACGATTGTCGACATATTATTACAGATCCCGAAAGTATGGTATATTGTTAAGAAAAGATTAGATAAATCGATTTTATGATATGGACCCGTTTCTAATTCAACAAGCAAATTCAATATTCATTTTTATCAATTATGTCTGAAAAATATAGGAATTTTCGTCATTATCTAGCACATGTTGTTAAAATAATGCACCATTGCTTGAAAATAATGGGAATTTATATTATTTAGTAGTCAATGTCGTATATTATCTACAGTCTATAATTTGATCGGAAAGACTGACTAGACATTAACATTAATTCCTCAATTTGCGTCACTTACAGAAACACACACACACACACACACACACACACGCACACATACACACACACACACACACACACGCACACATACACACACACACACACACACACACACACACACACACACACACATATATATATATATATATATATGTGTGTGTGTGTGTGTGTGTGTGTGGTTATGTACTGATTATATACTGACTTTTCAGAGAG
>JACXSJ010001844.1:0-62425 GCA_014851325.1 Pentalonia nigronervosa | reverse complement strand
TTATAATTGTTTAGGTAGTAGTAGTAGAAACGGACTATAAACGGACAATCGGACCGGCCAAGAATCGCGTACCTATAGCGTGTATACGTGTGTGTGTACGTGTGTGTGTGCGCGCGCGCGCTCGTGTTTATCAGTGTGTGTGTGTGAGCCGTAAGTAAGAGAGCGTGAGCGAGTGAGTGTGCGAGTGAGTGTGCTTAGCGTGTGTGTGCGTGAGTTGTTCAATGAATGGATATGAGTTCAGTACGCGTATGGACACTGGGCACGCGCACACGACATTACACGCCGGACCGCTCGACCCGCGTATCGCATCGCAAAACGCATTGCGACTTTGCGTTTTTATTATCGTTATTCGATTTTATTTATTTTTTTCTGATTTCTGTTTGCGTCCGGACAGTTTTTTATATTTTTTTTTTTTTTCGTACAACTCAAAAAAAGATAAAATTTCTGTAAATTACGCGTACGTGTTACATGATGCACGGCGACGTATCTCGAGTGCGCCACGGACGGACGAAGGTTTCATCAATCGTGTTACAGATAAACGTGTCGGTCGGTGGGACTTTCGTTCGTTTGGATCGCTCTCGCAACCGTCTGCAGAAATTTTGTTTTGTTTTATTTTGATCTACTTACCGTTAAAATGTTTACGTTAAAATATTCTATTCGCTCAAGTGTTAGTCATTATTCAACTCTCCGCGCCGATCACCGAAGATGACATCTTTCTCTCCTCAAACGGATATTCCCAAGTGTAAAACGTCGAGAGTTTTTTAAAAAAAAGTTAAGTCCTTATTATAAAATTACACGGCGAATTGTTATTAACTACGATTATTGTTATTTTATTGTTCGCCGAATCATCAATGTATATATAATATTTTTGTGTTTTTTAGTTCTAAATATGATTTGTATTTTTTAATTTTTGAAGCACAAGTCCAAATGTACAATTTAATTATATATTTAATTATTTTTTTTTTTTAACCAAATGGACTCATAATATTCATTATCTATTTAGTATTTACTTTATCACGTCTTAAGTTCCACAACAGATGTCGATGAAAATATATCTGTACAAACGTGTTATACTATTTCTTACGATTGCCAGTTCTTTTATATTTTACGTGGACTTTGAATTTGTTGATTATACCGTATTCAAATATGTAATTATTGTAATACGTCTAATATTCTAATGACCTATTTTCATACGAATTTCCATACCTGTTGGCTGTAGTATGGATTTTATTATTATTATTTAAATAAATTACAGACACTTAAACTTCGAGCACTTCACATGCATCGTTGAACATTAACCGTTTAGAGTAGAAACTATGACTGAATATTGTTGTCTCGTACCTACCTGTAGGTTAATGTAATTATACCGATAACGGCATAATAAATAATAATAAAGTCGACGAATAATATATTTCTTCAGTTTTATTGGAATTGTTTCATATACGTCGAGTTAAGTGAACAACTGTGTTGTACTGTGCAATACCTTAAAATAATATGTCAAGCTACGAGCCAATAATATAATCTTCGCACGCGCTTATATTATGTTTTAGAGCATAATAATTTACTCGACAATTCGTGCAACAATTAAATAAAGTTTTCATCTATCGGAATAAAAAATATCGAAATAATAAAATCATCTGAGAAGTCACAGGCGTCCGGGTCCGGCGTGAGTTATATCGATATGTATCGTATACAGCTAAGACAATTGACTCAGCGGCGGCGGCATTATGTTTATCTATCTCGACCGGCACCGGCTTATCTGAATGTCAATGTCCAAAGACGACTCCTCCGCCGACTTCACTCATCGTCTGGCCTTCTCCCACTCGTAGGCTCGGCGTTATCGGTTCGCCTGAAACGCCGTCGTTCGCGCTCGATCCGTTCGAGAAAGTCTCGAGTTGCCGATCGATCGTTTACCCACATCGCCGCGGTAGGCATGCAACATTTCGACATAGGTAACAGATTTTCGTGATATTTTTCCGCGTTTTCGTCGTCACCGCATATCCAGTAATAGCGCAAGTCATAACGCGATACCCATTCCTGTACGAAGCGGCTGCATTTTTAGGCAATGGTAATGGAACACTCGCTGCGAATGATCACCTACCTGGTGCCCAGCCACCCGGTCGAGTTGTACGAGTGCATCGCTCATTTTCTGGAAGAGAAGCTGAACGTTAGCGCGACGCTTGTCTACGAATCCAGAGACCCCATCGACCTGTACAGCGACGACCGTCCCGATCCTTTTAGCCTGAAAGAAGTGGACATAGGTAACCGAAAACAAAAAAGATTATAATTATTACTCAACGTATGATTACAGTGCTCGAAATTAGTCCACTGTAATATAATAATAATAATAATAATAGAAGTGATTAAATTAATAATCAATTTCAAATTTGTGTGAAAATAGGACCTTAAAGAATTATATGTTACACATAGTCTCTTTATGTTTATTATAGCGCGTTTATTAACTAGTAGTTGTTGGTGAAATATTTCATTGTATCGTACTCGTTATTTTGTAGGTAGTAATATGTTATGGAGGTTTTTTTTTTTTGAATGAACGACTATTGTAGCATATTAAATAATTTTATTATATTTTTACACACGTCTAGTTACAGAGCAATTGATATCTTTTATTCAGTGAATGCCTTAACATAGTTTTATTGATAACGAAACATGTCAATAGAATATTTTAATATGCAAGGTTTATCACGTGTTTCATAAATGTGCATTCAGTGTTCAAAAATAAACCTTCAATAACGACGATATCAGCAGTGAACTTTAAAACTTGTGAACTTGTTATCGTTATTATAATGTGATTTGTACCTAATTTTAAGCTAAAACACTTTCTAATTTCATTTATTTTTATGATTTATTCCTCACGATTTACATAATTATTTTACAATTAGGACTTTAATACAGGTATAAATCGTTTTGAATTAGTTATAATAATCGAACACACTATTTTAGATTCTGAATGGAGTAAGGAATTTATTGATTTTACAATGATGTATATTTTTTTCTTTTTTTATTTCTGTCACTACATTTAAGGGCAGTAAAAAAGCTCCAATTTTCTTCATTAGCATTTTTTCCAATAGGAAAGTGATTCTAGTTGGTATTTTAGGGAGTCAAAAGTAAAAAAAATTCTCCATAGTTTTCAAACGTATCTGAAAAACAAAAAAAAAAATTAAAGGAAAACCGAAAATTTTTACACAAAGCCAATTTTTGACAAAATCGATTTTATTTTTTGGTGTAACACCAAAAGTAATCACAGTAGGTATATGAAATTTTCACCGAATGTGTATATAAACATTTTCTATACACCATACAATTTTAAAATATTTTGATTTTTTTTTTTTTTTGAGCTATTTATAAGCATAATCAATTTTCGGGTTTTTTTAAATTTTTTTTTTATTATTGCCGATAAAAATTTTTTAAGTCATAACTTGTTGTAAGTAAAAATTAAAAATAAAGTTGAGCTGTAAGTCTCTAATAGTTTTTTATAAGCGTCTAAAGTTGAAATTTCGAGAAAATACATAAAAATCACGAAATTTTGCATTTTTTTTTTTAATTAGAAATTTCATAAAAAATTTTATATTTAAACCTTAAATTTGAAAATTCAACACAAGATTCTCTATAAGATTTTCTACCATTCTAAAAAAGAAATTATTTATCGGAAAGTTAAAGTAATTTTTTATTAGTGTTTGAAATTAGACATCGGATATTCACCCGTTTTCTCCATGAATGATTTTCTTATTTTGATATAATTCAAAAAGGAATAACCGTAGGCATTTGAAAATTATTTTGTAGTTAAAATGTATGAAATGTTTAGTTTTTATAGTCAAGTATTGAAAAATTAAAACAAAGTTTTTCATAAGTAATTTATAATGTAACCAAAAAATCATAAAAATATATTTATATAGTTGACTTTCAAAGACATTTTAAGTTAAAATTTGGTTGAAATTAGATATTTAAATGAAGAATGTTATTGTAATGAACGATGTTATTTATTTCGTTATAATTTAAAAATATTTTTAAGGGTTCTTGAAACTTTTAATGTATATTATTATATTTTATACACTTAATTAATTTTTCAAATGCAATGGTTTCTGCAAAAATAAATTCAACCTATTGTATTATTAATCGTAATAAAATGAGTTATTTTAATACCAATAATATCTTAAAGTACACTTAGTTATATAGGCTGACAGACCATCTTCGCTCAGAATTGTTTTTCGTATACAATGACATTTAAAAAGACATATATTAATGCATTTTTTAGTGTCGAGTAATAAGTAATATTATTTATTGTACACATTGTAAAATGCAAATGCAAAACTAAAAAAAAAGAATTTTAAACAAATAATAGTACAGAATACAATTTGAAAATAATTTGATAACATAAATAAAAAATATAAAATACGTATTAAAAAACTCTCAATAAGTTTTATATTATATAAAATATATAATATACAATGGATATCAAACATGAGTTTGAATAATTAGTTTAATTTTAGTCTTTGATACAATATAATCTGTATAAAAGTACTACCTTTTCAATGTTTTATGTGTACGAGTTATATATTGATGCATTTTATCATTATATAATTTACACTAACTTGGACGGAGAACATAAATCAATCATCAGTTTCTTACCTTTATAATTATCGCCATCATCATCATCTTCGTTGTCGTCGTCAGCAGATAATTTAAAATGTCTAATGATCTCATTAAAATAACCGTTTATAGTGTTATGCTTCGAAAATGAAATTCTCAGTACAATACTTATATAATGAGGCGTGCAACCATTTTAACTTTTTGTTTTTGCGATCAACGTTTTGAACATCTAAAATATTACATTTGTGGCGATTAAATGTTACAAATACACTTTTGTTTTATAAAAATATGAGGGCTGAGTAAGATGAATAGTATATATATATATATATATATATATATATTATATTAACACAAATTATAGCCGTACAATTATGAGTAAACGTTTGTCTAAAATGAAGTGTTTTCGTTTAAAAAATAATATTCATAGCAAGACTATGGGCGAGAGTTATATATCTTATGAATGTAAGTACTCTGTCACATCGACTAAATTAATATTGTTACTGATCGAAATAAAAATTAATAGATTTGTAAATGCACTGTGCATAATATACCTAACACACCTATGGGTTAGGTTAACTCTGCGTTACTTTCTCTACGTGTAGATGTGCACGTCAAATCGTTAATATATCGAAACAGTAACAATGATAATATTATTATAATAATATTAATGCGTGCATTTTGTTATGAGTATCTCCGTTTAATATTATGGTTTTTATGCGTTTTTGGCTTATGTATATACAGGTTTCTTGACCCCGACGCAGTACTTGAAGATGAAAAGATCGAGAAAAATCGAATTGTTGCCCATAACACCCGTGTTCGTGCATCCCAAGAACACCTCTCAGAAAGCCGGATACTACGCGGACGTCATCATGCACACGGATGTCGAGTTAGCTAACCCGTGATACCGGCGTGACGCATTGAAATATTAATATAATATTATCAGCGCCGCCGCGGCCTGACACCCATCTATATTATATCATGTATGTTTTTTTGTTTTTATTATTTTCTCGTCGGGACAACCGGAAATGCAGGAAAACCGTCAAGTCGTTCCTGGACCTGAGGGGCTGCAATTGGGGATACACGGGAGACAATTCGCTCAGTAGCAGCCTCACCATACAGAAGTTGCTCAGGACGCACGGCGAAAACTCGTCGTTTTTCGGCAACACTATAAGTAATTAATATAATATACGATATTATTATTAAACGACTTATGTCTTGTGTAAGGGTGATTTGCTTATTTGTTTGGACGATTCAGCATATTAATATGACGCGTTTGACCGAGTGATGGTTTTAAAATGTCATAATGCGTTTGGGCGACTTTTTTATTTTTCTCTAAACCAATATTATGCTAAATGAAACTGACAACACGTCAACACTGACAACCCGGAAATTAATTAAAAACTGCGTTGATTTTTCAAAACCTGAATGAAATTTTTATACATTTAAAATTTTACATGTTAAAGTAATATTTTTTATTTCTAACCACATAGAAGTATATGATCTTCAGATTTTGTGTCGAAAATTAATATGCAGCTAGTACATAATAATTATGTTTGAAAATATGTAGGTATAATAGTTGTATAATTGATAAAAATTATTAGGTGAATAGCCAAATGTTCCATCGTCAAAAATGTTTTCAGACTCACTTACATTTTCAATACCTAGATGTAAACGAAATAATAATACATTATTTTTATCGTATAATCTTCATAATTTTATCTTCTATATTTCATATTGTATCATACTCACTCAAACATATTTTTTTTATTAAATGGATAAAAAGGCGACTCGCTTAATCGCATGACGCTCTTCGTATTGGTTATGGGTACATTAGTTAAATAATTTATTACGCTTTGTGCATAATTCATTGCTGCAGGGCATGTGCAGGCTGCGGGTTTACACTTGCAGATGTATACCTACGACGAAACGTTTAGTTTGTTGTAAGGCGACCGACATTTCTTTTCTTTCCGTCGATCAACGAATTCAAATTGATTAGCGCAAAATATTTAGGTCAGATTTAGTTTGTACGCAATTTTTTTTTATATACACACTGAATAAATATAATAGTAATAAAAAACGCATTCCTCGACATTTTTAAACATAAATACCATCCATAGTGAAAACATTTTAATTATTAATGTACCTATATCTATATAATAGTAACAATATGTGAATAATGAATGTCTTCATCTTGCATAAAAAAATATAAAAAACAAAACATGTATAACATTATAATCATAACAAAACAAGGTTTGGTCGACAACAATATAATTAGCATCACTACTTCAGACAGTAAAAAAAATTCTGAAAAAATTGCATATCAAGACATTCCAATGGTCGTATTATAAATATAACAGGTGTAGGTATCTCGATAAGTAAAACAGAAATTAATTTGAAAATTATGAATACGCATTTTATATTGTTGCAAAATATGAGATGTGGAGGAACTGCATATATAAACTATATTTTTAATGAATGCCTAAATGATACGAATATTATGTCTGTCACACCTCAATTACATACAGGCAATAAATACTAATTATACGAGAATAATATGTCAGCATAATATATATAATTTTTATACTATTATTATAAATTTGCATTTTAGGCTATTCATTTTAATTATTTTCATTAAACATTGAAAACATATTTTGTGATCTTCATTCAATCATGATGGTTGGTGTATTATTTTACAAAGTATAAAATATGTACCTATTTACTTACCATTTTATTGACCCGTTCGTAAAATAAGTCTTGTTTAAAAATATTACCATTTATTAAATGCTGCTGTATGGTACTATGTCAATATCACTACGAAATAATAAACGACTATTGGGTATTAGGTTCGACCTGATCATTTGTTAGAACCTAAAGTATTTGTAAAAATGGTACACTGGACTATGCGAGCATTAAACATTGCAAAGTTTAATGAAAAATTACGGTGCAATAATAAAAGTTGATTCATCGGCCGTTTGCAAAACAATGTATTCATGTATGCATATCAAAAATTGAAAAAAAAAGGTTGATAAAATATAACTTACTTTAAAACCAGTTAAAAATGTATGAGCAAGTGCTCCACATTTAGTTCTTGATGAGAAATGTGATCTATATTTTAATGAATATCCAAACATATTTCAACGACTAAAAAACTAAAAACCAGTCTTACTTTGCACATTTTATTTGTGTAATATTTATATACTTTATCTTATGCTATCATCTATTTTATTCGAAAAAATATTTATATTTTATAAATTCTCACGCAAAATGAATATTAAAAGAAATAATAAATGCAATTTATTTTATTTGAATTCAACGTTGTTTCTGTATCAATGATAAACTACGGTATATAGTTGAAAATTCGTTTTTACTTTTATTTGAAAATATGAAACAAATTATTGCCAGTGTTCACATTTTTTATTCTTGTATAACACTCATTGTATCTTGGTCTTATGCGCGGAATTTAAAAAAATAATTATATGTTTTTTTTTCTTTGAAAGTCCAATATACATTTTTGATTAGATTCATTTGTAATAAAAGTAAGAAAAGTTATTTTCCGTTGTGTATAAGAATGTAAAGTATTTTTTTTTCAATATTTTGGATAGAAAGTTCACTTAATTTAAAATAGAAAGTACTTACAACGACAATGACAAACTAATTTATAAACATGGTTCTTTCACTGAATTGTTCATATCGATTATCTTTTTATTAGAATGTAGTGTTTAAAGACAATAGGCATAATTAGTCGTCTAAGTAGGGGGTAATTAATTTGGATTATAAACAAACTTTGATGTGATAGTTAAATTATTAAAATGTATTATAATATAAATAGTTTTTAAAAAAAAATATGATTTAAGTATGGTAAAATTATTAAATTATTAAATTATTAAATGGCATTTATTGAAAATTAACAATTTTTTAATTTGTTTACCAAATCACTGTAATTGACTTACTAGTTGGATGATTTTTCCCATTTTAGATTTGAATCTAATTCTTTTTAATAGTATTTTATATGCATAACAACACAATTAAGAAACCACCGAAAACTTACCTATCTGGTTGTTCACCCATCAACAATTAGTTATTATTTATTAATTATTATTATTTATCATTACAGTATTCATCTTCAAAAGCTTGGAGCATAATTTCCACGACATATTACTTATAATTGTATGTTAGGATGATAATCAGTATGGTTGTTCTGAAAATATATTATTTTACAATATAATACCTGTACCTGTATATTATAATGAGTTTAAAACTACTTGCTTAATTGTTTTTTGAGTTAAATAATTATACACAATAACTGTAATTATAATAAACTACTAAATAGTGACAAAAAAAAAAAAAAATAAATAAATAAAACTGAACATTAATATTGAAAACATCAGACTTTTGTAAAGATACCACGACGATCAGATAAGTACTCCAAGTACGCAATGTTAGTTTGGAAATCATTTTTTTTTTATTTATAAACATCTATTATAAATATATACATTGGGTGATTTACTAAGCACACTCAACCCCCGTTGGAATTTTTAAGTACACTTATTATGACCATGTTTTCAAATAGGTAGGTACTTAGAGTTTTATGAAATTTAAGGAGTTTCCTATGGCGATACAAACTTCTTTTTCCAAATAAGAACCACTTTTTTGCTGTAAATTATTATGGAGATGATGTTTTTGAAAATTTTGATGATAAATACATAATATATAAATTGAAATTAGTAGTTCTTGAGTTATTAATTTGTAAATACTAAGGATAGTATATTATAATAATAAGTTTAGAAGTTATGGGGCTATTTTATGATTTAAAAATTATAGTAATTAATATTATTTTTTTCTTTCTTCGATCATACAGGCTTTTTAATTTAAATTTATCCTACTTATTTTTGTTAGATATAACTTATATTATGTATCGTTTTATTTATGTTTATCTTATACCTAAATGTTGAAAATAATTGCATATTACAAAGTTTAAATATATATATATTAATTTAATAAATTGTATAATTTGTAAAAATTGCCAGCGTATAAAAATTACTAGACTAAATATTATTTATATTATCTTATATTTTTGTTAACCCGTTATAATTATCAGGTCAATTTTCTCAATTACACGAAATCACATAATATTCCAAAACTGCTTCATCATTCTCAAAATAAAAAAAAAAACTTATACGATTATTAATTTTCGATAGTAAAGGGTGGTTTTCGTATATTAAAACAAGAAATTTGCACCGCCACAGGACAGACACCAAATGCTAGCTAGGCACCTATAGAAAAACTAAGCATTTGAAAATACGATTTTCAAGAGTGTCTGTAGTTACCGTTACATAAATCATAATTTCAATGGAACACGCGTCATTAAAGAACAAAGGCAATAGCAGTGGGTGTGGGTGAGCATTCTTGATATATCACTCTGTATATACGTGCCGGGCATATTCACTTCGAACTGTAACATTAAGACTACGCACAAGTGTAGTAAATAATAACAACAACAATCATAACAATAATAATAATATATAGTGTAATAATTGTGTCTGACGTCCGGCGTGATGTGCGAGTGCGTGTTACAGAAACCGGAAATCATTTGTTGACCGTCGAGAAGGTGCAAGACAAACAAGTGATGGCGGCCGCCGTCGACTCGACGGCCTTTTACAATTACAAAAACGTGTTGCACAAAGACTCGGACGACATAACCGTTTTGGACAGCGTCGGTGCGCTGCCACCGTACGCGATCGTCTGCGGAAAATCCTTAAACGGTAATAATTATTATAATACCGCGTACACGGTTTCGCGGGCCACTATACGCGATGCGTAGGCATATTGTGCGTGTTATAGTTGTAACAATTATTATGTTATCGTGTTTTTAATTCGGCGCCCGCCAATTATTGTAATAACATATCATTGCGTGCCATTACAAAACCGGCCTCGCTGTGTCAATAAGTAATTATGTTCGTGTTTGGTGTCCGCAGGAGATCTGAAATCGAAAATCGTGGAAGCCTTGTCGAACGCCACGACTACGCGGCCGTGGAAAGCGCAGTTCGAGAGGTTCGGTCTGATCAAATTCGCGGAAAACTCGAATGACGCCTACACCGAGCTGGAATTCGACGAGCCCCTAAACGGAAACGGGTTGTCGTCCGTTTATTATTGAGGAAACGTGAAATAACGACACCGCGCTTTAGCCGGTCCGCGTACAACCCATATCTAACGAATATAATCTTAGCCCTCGAATTAGACGACAAACAACTTTTTTTTTATTATTTACATATTATTATTCCGATTTTCCGCTTTCAAATGATTTATACTACATCACACATATTATAATTTATAATCTATTATTCTGATGATGCTATAAACGTACTATTAAATCCCATACATGTCAATAATATTAACATATAATAATGTTAATATTCATTTAATTTTGTTATTATATTTTATTCATAATACACAAATTTCAAATCGACGGTGCTGTATTTTTTTTATTTTGTAACAACTCATCCATCTACTCTAATTATTTATGCATACAATATTTTTTAATATTGTAATTAATTTACATTACCGTAGTTGATTGGCTGATCTTGTGTTGAGGTATTTTTCTTTACAATATTTCTCTTTTAAAAGACCTGCCGGTTTGTACTGGCAATCAGTAATCGTAACAACTTATATATAGGCACTACTAAACTATAATCCATTTACTGTATTATAAGTTATAACCGACTTTCAATTAAACAGATTAATAATATTATTTTAATTTAGAAAAAAAAAACAATCAAATTTTAGATTAATGTTTTATACTGTTTTTTTTTGGAATAAACTGGGTATAGTACTATGAACAATTTTTATTAGTAGTAAAAATGGTAGCCAAACATTTTCATTAGTTAAATATAATAAGCATACTATTCCCTAATATAAAAATTAAAATTTTATGCCAATATAATTATCAAGTTTTAAATAGTTTATTATTTAATGCACTTTATTTATTATAAAGTGGCTAATGTTATACAAACATTAAAAACATAATATTTTCGACAAGGCGTTTTAGTAAGTAACCGCTAGATGGCACAACAAGAATCCAACTTGCACAACAACGGTTCTACGTACTGATGGCTGTAAATTATAGAAAATTACATTATATATATATTTTTTTTTTTTTGTAATTTAACGGAACCACGATAATTTGAACACATCACTTAATTAGGACAAACTGAACTTATTTTAGTTTAATTTCATTAAACACATTCTATGGAAACTTTATTAATATTTAACGAGGTTATTAATTTGTATTTTAATTATTTACAATAGCAAACAAAATCTCCATTCCATTAAAAAATAGAAATTTAAACATCAATTATAATTATAATATAATAGAAATTTATTTAAAATATAATTTTTACATCATAATATTATGCAGTATAGTAAATCAGAATGTTGTGAACTGTGAGATTCACACATACTCTATTATCACCGTTGTCCGTTGGTTGATATAATGGTTCATTAATCATTGCATGGTAATTCAGTAGAAAATAGTTTTTCAGCTGCCTTAAAAAAAATGCACATTAAAGCATCTTCTTCCCAAGACAATGGAATCCACGAGTTCAATATTTTGGGAAATTTGTTTCAAAATACGTTAGCTTGAATGAACATACGAATATATATAATGCATTTTGATCTAACAGTTATACTAATCATCAACAGTAGTGCTACTAATTAATATCCTAAGTACCTAATCAACAACAATTCTGACAAATCAATGAAAGATTAATGTCTAAGTGCCTAAGTGTCAATATTGATTAACGACGCAAAAGGGTCGAAGTTAATATATCGATGTCTAGGTCACAAAGTAAATAAAATCAAAAGCAACATTAATTTTGGTTATTTTCTTGTTATTTGGAAAATAATAGTTATTTATATATTTTTTTTAATTACTTAATGATACGCCTCAACTGGTAGGCTGATATTGGCGTTTCTACAAGTACAGATTTAATTAATGATATATGAATATTATTTTATATAGGTACTAAGATATATATATATATATTAATAGTCATATTATAACCCATAGATAATCACTAAACAAATATATTTTTTTTTTAAGTATTCATTTTTCGACAACTTTAAATGTAAAAATTATCTCGCACAATATTTTACTAAATTCTCAAATGTTTTTTTTAGAATGCATTGATATACCTAAAAGTATATTACTGTGGTTTTAGTAAATTATGTATAACATTAGAATTAAAAATTAGTTTCATCACACATTTATTTTTTTATTGATGCTAGTCGAGTTGTCAACATATATCGTACATCGTGTGCCTTTTTGAAACATAATTTGTAAGCCTTAACACGGCGTAATGCATAGGCAATATAGGAACATAGAAGTATTTTAAAATCTATTATGCCCACAGTTTTGCTTTTGAGTTTAGTAAACAAATGTTTTGAACAATCTTACAGTATAGGGCCTAAACAAAAAAAAATATTCGTGTCAAATCTAACAAGTTATTTAAAATATATAGGTAAATAATGCTCAATCCACTTGCTCAGAAATGTATGCGAAGCGTCCAAGCTTAACTGAGGTTGTGTAATGTAATGAAATAATCTTGTTGAAATACATTATATTGCTTTGTTCAATATTGTGTGAATTTTCAAAAGTTTCTAATTGTCTAAAATCTGAAAGAGTGCTTTTTATAAAACGGTTTATTCCTATTCACCGAATAAGATGTTTTCAGAGGGTATTGTGGTATTGGCGTAATAAAATTGTTTCCTAAAATTACAGCTAATACACAATTGAAATTATAATAATGTATAATTAATGTTATAGTACATGTATACATAAAATATAAATAATTTTTGTTATAGTTTATTTTTATTTTGTAAATAGTAAATAATAAAAACACAAAAACCTGACACGATGCATAAACCACGTATTGTGTATTCGTCATATTTCATGTTTCTCAATAAAAGATTATTATATCAACATAATATTATGAAAGGGTATGTTTATTTGAATGAGGTACAAAACCTGATAAAAATATAGCTACTTCTAAAAATGATTCTAAATGTTCATAAAACTTTTTTAAAGTGTCAACGAACATTGTTTTTTTGAATTAAATATAACAAAATAACTCATAAAATTTTATAACAATAAATAAATTCTATTAAGACATTATTCAAAGTCATCTTTTTTTAATTTTGAAATATTATTTAGATAAAAAAAAAAATATTTGATGTAAAGGATGTTGAGAAAATAAACATAGCAAACATAGCAATAACACTAATACATTTCTCGCCTTACTATGAACCTAAAAAATTCGATCAAATTTAATTAAAACCCATATTATTATATATAACCATTAGGCATTGAAACAAAATTGTTTTTGTTCACATATAAAATAAATAATTGAAACCACATGTAATTTATCATGAATTTAATACTGTTATGTGGTGCACAATATTATTTTTGGGACAATGTTACCGAATTTCCAATTATGTTCCCAATTGTTGGTTAAATTTTAAACTTTAGTAATGAATTTAAAAAATGCATTTTCATTTAGACATTTCATTATTAACTTTAAAAAAGAAAAAGTGAATGGATTGAGCCAAACATTTGGGCCAAGTCGACTTTACGATTTTTGTTTTTACGGTGAAGAACACAAACAAAAGTAAAACTCATATTTTTTATGTAAATTCCGAAAGTTTTCTCTTCAGTCAGAGATAAAATTAAGTAAAGTTAATTTTAGTCGCCTGTGGTGGTATAAACTTAAATTCTTGTAAAATGCGTCAGCACAGTGTTAAATTTGAATAAATTGATAAATAAAAGCATGAAGTGTGTAAATAATAAATATAGGTAATAATTTTAATATTATTATTCGAAAAACTTAATTCAAAATATCCAAATGCTGTTTATTATTAACTGAGAAATAATAAGTTTTGTGCATACTCAGTGTTAATATCTTATCGATCATTTCAAACAAATTTGTTTTATACTTAACTAAAAATATTGTTACAAGTATTTTTTTTTTATCAGTTCGGAAAAATAGAATATAATAATTTCGTTGTTTTATTATCGAATGACATAAACAATTTTATTTATTTATTCTGTATACTTTCATTATAATATATTCAATAAAAACACTTCAACAACTATCAAGCCTATTCATATTATATTATATTTACTGAATTCCAAACACTATTGTTTGCCAACAACTACTCAACTCGCCTACTTCATTCAAAACTTTTTTCACCTAATTAATATGCTCAGGAAATACATTTTTTCACAGAATTTTCATTATTTTAATTTTTTTTTCAATAATATGTATACACACACACATTTAGGTAGGGTACCCTCATATAATATGTATAATGAGCAGCATTCGTAGATCGAAAAATACTCGATGGGACGATTCGCTAATCATATTTATTTTTTAGCATTCGGGATGATGGATTTCGCCGCGTGCCGTCTACACTTTACAAACCGATAGCCCTATTCATCATGACTCGCATGTGATTACAATAAGTGTGCATTTATTATACCGCAGTATGAGTATCTTCAATTTTTATTATTATTATTTGATTTGTATGATTTTTTTCAACAATCGAACGTTTTTCATCGTCAAACGGACCGAAATGCGGTCATTTACATTACGGTCCGTGGTGCAATATTGGGCTGGCCAACTTAATTTTTATCATCATTGAACACGCAACACTGGCGAAGCAGACTTTGGTGTCTCGAATGCATAGCGTAAGTTTGTAGCGTCACTAGAGTCAAAATTCTGAGGTAGAAGAAATATTTACCAAATATTGCCTTTTGTTAATTTTACAAAATTTATAGCATTAAATCAATAAATAATTAACTCTGCCCAGAATATATTATTTTGTCTTAGAATAAAGTACAGGTATATTTTAAAAATAAAAAAAAATTGAATAATTAATATATAATATATAATTTATTTTGGGGATCGCAAAACGATACTTCTGCTACAATAAAAAAAAAATGTTTGAGGTAGAAAAAGTACCCTCGACACTTCTTAGTGACGTACCTTATAGGTATACCCTTAGTGAATACGGTTTAGAAAACGCAGTGACATCTTAATTTTGTTGATAATTACTATTACCATTCCACCGGCTTCCAGCGAATTCCAAAAATATCCGAAAATCGTGTTCATATTTATACTTGTGTCCCTCTTTGGATTTAAAGTCAACGGAGACTCCGAGCGTATTGATTTCGAGTCCCGATGACCAACTCAAACACCTTCTAAAAACATTTCAAACGACGGTATATATATTAGTTTGTTACTAAGATCACGTCCCTGTTTGCTTTATAAAATCAGTTCTCGTCGTCGCGTGTAGCCCCATCTGCAAGAACTTTACTCCGAGTCGTATGTATATCGTTATTGATCTGGAAAAACTTTACAATACTTTTCTATATTGTTTAATATCAATTTGTTTACTTTTCAAGTGATTTTTTTTTTATCCACCAAGTTTTTTTATAAGAAAATAATAAATGTCCATTCGCCGTCTTGTACAGCTCTCAACCGTATTGTTATTGTTATCCATTTCGATCAATAATTCCACAGTAAAAATACAATATTTTATTAAATGTGACAAACACTTAAAGCTTTTTTATTGACACATTATAATTTATTTACCTACAAGCTATGAAAAACGTGGTTGTCTGCAATACATTAGGTTAAAATATAATATGGGATTGATCCATTTAACGTCAAGACAGTCGTCGTCTGAATAAAACGATCAAAGGCGATATTATGATAATAATAAACTGCGACAGCGTTATTGTTATTTCAGTTTGGTTTTCGTTTACGGTTTACTCTGATAAAATTTTACTTGCAAAATGATATACGTTCGTTACAACCTCATTATTGTTATTATTATTATTATTATTATACACACGGTGGAATAATAACGATCGACCACATTAATATTATGACGTCGGAGAACAAGAACGACTGTTGAGTAGGCGCTAACAATCGGTGTCATTCGCAAACCGACTCGTGACCAGGCGGCGCACCCGTAAATTCATACTGTTTGCACCATAGTAATAATAATATTATAGATGATGATAAAGGAGAAATATACGTACGCCATAATAATTGGCACCTATACATTATATTATTTACGTTGCCAGTATACATGTATTATATTGCATTATATACATAATGTACCTCGTCAGCTTTTTAATTTGTTCCAGTCGTGTGGTATTATACGACGACGACGACAACGATCGTATAGAACGTCATAATGCGCACGTACGTTTCCCTACCCCCCCCCCCCACCAATGAAAATATAAAAAAAATTTATGCAATTATTTAACATGCAATCATTATGAATCTGTACGACTATTTTTGTAACATGCACGCTTTTGGTTTATGCGTAAAATCGCAAAGTTTCTGTGGAGAGCTGTAGAAATGCTTCTTCAGCCCCGCCAAACATAAGTATGGTCAAATTAGAAATAATTCCTGTGCTAATATTTAGCACGTAATTAGTACGAATTTGCACGTTTCAAATTTAATATTATGTTAAAACTAGTCAATATTATTCAAAAATATCAAAGGTTATTAGGTCATTTGATAATTTAAAAAAAATACACGTCAATTATAAATAATTAAATTAATTCATTTTTCCATACATAAGTTTTAAATAGGTATAAACAATAATAATAAAAAATTAACAAATTGTGTTTAAATTATATATATATATATATATATATATATAATTGTTGTATAATTTAGGAGTTTTAACTGCACAAATCACTGCTTTAATATACTAAAGTATAAACTTTTTTTAAAAAAAAAATCGGCAAGTGGGTATCGCTCTGCTGTACATTGCGTATCGAGTGGAATCACTGTATAGAATGTGTTAAATTTTAATTTAATGATATAAAATCATTGAATACGTAAAACGAATTTGAGCGATGATGGTCTGTCACCCAACATAACTAAGTGGTATTTGATATTATAGCTATTAAAATAATTAATTTAACTATTAATACTATAGTAGGTTAAATTAATTTTTGGAGAAAATATTGCATTTGAAAATATCGTTGAATGTATAAAATATAATAATAAGTATACTTTAAAAATTTCAAACACCCACGAAAAATATTTTTAATTTATAACGAAATAACTAATGTTATTCTTCATTAAAATATCTAATTTCATCCAAATTTGAACTTAAAATGTCTATAAAAATCGACTATGTAAATATATTTTTTTGATTTTTTTGGTTACATTATTAAATACTTACGACGAAAAATCTTGTTTTGAATTTTTAATCCTTAACTTTTTGAACATTTTATAAATTTTTAACTACAAAACGATTTACAAATGTTTGATGAAGAAATTTGGTTAAAATTTGAAGTTAAAATACATATAAAAAAAATGTGTGTTTATGTATTATTAATAGTATAAAAACTTATGAAGAATCTTGTATTATATTTTCAAGTAATTTGACCAAACGAAAATTATTTATCGATTTTTTAAAGAAAAAAAAATTTTAAAATATAAAATTTCTTAGACCTACAATTAGCTCAAAAAGAGTCAAAATATTTTTAAATTTTTTTGGTGAATAGAAAATAATAATATTTGGTGAAAATTTCAAATGTCTACAGTCTTCCTTTTTGAATTATATCAAAATAAGAAAATCATTCTCAGAAAAAAGGGTAAACATCCAATGTCTAATTTCAAAAGCTCATAAAAAATTAATTTGACTTTCCAGTAATTTTTTTTTTTTTTAGAAAGGTAGAAAACTTATAGTAATTCTTGAGTTGAACATTCAAATCTTAGTTTCAAATAGAACCATTTCTATGAATTTCCTAATCAAAAAAACTGTACTTTTTCGTGATTTGTACGTATTTTGTGGAAAATTTAACTTTAGACACTTAAAAAAACTATTAGAGACATACGCTATTTTTTTTTTCAATTTTCACTTACAAAAAGTTATGAAGAATCTTGTATTAAATTTTTAAGTTTTTTACCGATTGAGAACATTTTTATCGACATAAATAAAAATTACCTGAAGACTTGTTATACATATAAATAACTCAAAAAATATTTAAATACATTGAAAATTTTATTGTGTATGGAAATTGCTTATATAAACATTTTCTAAAAAATTTAAATATCTACTGTTATTTTTTTTTTGACGTTACACTAAAAAATAAAATCGATTTTGTCGAAAATTGTAAAAATTGTAAAAATTCCCGTTTTCCTTTTTTTTTGTTTTTCCCGACGCGTTTGAAAACTATAGGGAATTTTTACTTTTGACCTCCCAAAGTATCAGATTCACTTTACTAAGAAAATATGTTGATGAAAAAAATCGGAGCACTTTTACTGCCCTTAAACGTAATGACAGACACAAAAAAAGAAAAAAAAACAATAAATTCGCTCAGAATCTATAATACAATAATTATTGACTTACGTTTATTTTTTGCATTTCTTTCTAAGCTAACATTTAACATTGTTTGACTATATGTGTTTTACAATATTCAAATTGTAGTATATTGGACACGATTGATCCCCGCATCCGGCCGCAACGATTATTCTGCTATGAGACAGCCATAAAGTCGTTCAGGCCATCGACTGTGCTTTTCCGCGAGCAATTCAGTGAGGCTCGCAGGACAGCTATAAAGTCGTCCAGGTTGAAGACTGTGCTGGTCCGCAAACAGTTGTGTGGCTCGACGCTGTGGCGCAGCCATCAACCGCGTTAAAGAAACCGTTCCGGCAATCAACTGGTTCGATTTTATAAGACGACACAAAATTCAAGAGATATTTGATATTGTAAACATAACAATGAAAGAAAATATTTAAATATTACCGAGGGAATATAAGACGTGCCATAGTCAGACAGTCAGTGGCATTCTAAAGGGAGTAATCTCGGGGCAGCTGCCTTTGAGTAATAAATGATTTGCTGGGCGGCTGGGTAGCTGCTGAGTAGTTGGATGGGTATAAATTAATACTGACTAGTATTTATCTGGTTTTGGGTTGGTAGGTGAGATATTAGACTTACCTCTGAACAGTATTAAGTTGGCCGAGCCACTGAATCTAATTATCATAATTTTAAACACGGTTTTAAAGCCGGAATAGCGTTTACTAATAAAATAATAAAAAAACTAAAAATAGTCTATTCTGATTAATGATTTTTTAGGTATAAGAAACAAATCAGATTTAGATTTAGTTTCTAACTTTTACTTATATCTTTTCAATTTTTATCTCTCTTTAAAACGAATTTGCCTATGGACGCCCGTGTCTCTCTTCCATTTTTTTTTTTTTTATTTAATTAATTTGAATAATTTTTTTTATACTTAAAATGCATTTGCCTGCAGACGTCTGTGTTTTTCTTTCATTCTTTAAACCTAAGATATATTGATATCCTATTTAATTCTTTAGAAAGCTATGCTATCGCGATATCTAAATAATCAATATCTAGTAAAAATGTATTATTTTATTTAATTTTTTGGGTTTAAAAGTCTGGAGATTAGACTGCAGTCTCATTTTCTTTTCTATACCAATACAATTAAAAAAATATATATATTCTGCTTCTTAAAATGAATATGCTTGAAGTCGCCTGTGTCTCCCTTCCAATTTTTTTTTTATTTAATTAACTTGTGTAATTTTTTCTCGGATCTTGTCATGTAAAGTCATGCTAAATAATGGTACAGGAAAAAGTTTAAAAATTTCATTATTTCACTTTCGTGGAGGGCTGAGGAAATATGAATTATAAGGAGAAGGATTGACGTGCAAATTCTTGCTAATTACGTGCTAAATATTGGCACGAGAATTATTTCTGATTAGACCATAGTTATGTTTGGTGGGGCTGGAGAAACGTTCTTGTACAGTGGGTACGAAATTCACCCACTGAACGAAGGAACGCCCGACCGTCCTTTTTTTGTTTTTTAAATGTGAAGGTCGTTCGAACTAAACGCATTAAAGGAAATGAGTTTTTTATTTAAAATTGTGTTTTGCGCGTAAAGAGAAAAAAATGAATAAAACGTGAGGTCATAATATGGCCCGAGAACACGACGGCGACGGAATGTTTTTAATACGGCCGATTTTTATTTTACCGCAAACGTTTTGATTTATTACGAGCAGTCACGAGCAGTGAAATTTGCTAAATCTGATTGCAAATAGGTACCATGTTTTCGAGGCACGCGAAAAAAATATGCGAAAATTACAAGCAAATACAATCTAACTGCAAAGTTTTCTATTTTTTTTTTTATTTTTACCCTCTTGAGGAGTGTAATAATTTATTTTAGCGACTAGTTTTTCAAACCAATTATAACTTTGATTAGTAGGTATAATAACACAATTAGGTGACACCGAGTTTCGTGTGTAGTTTTTGCCACAACGTTAAACTTTTACCATTTCATTTTTGCACATGTATTTCAAAATATTCGCCGATATTGTTTTGACGTCGTGGCGAATGAACTAATGTAACGGTGGGCGGCAGAAGAGGGAGAATGGTTATATATACATTGTAAAATAGTTCAAACAACAGTATTTATAAGGCGAAGTATAGAACAAAATATTAATAATAATAATAATATATGCAAGTCGCATAACTTGAAGAGTCGAATTCGGCAAAAATCTACCGGGCGCTCGAACCTTGCACAAGTATATCCCACGGCTTTCAGAATTTACCATTTAATATTTTTGGAAAATAATAATAATATGGTGTGTCGTTTTTATAATATATTAATAATATAGTAGAAATACAGTGGTTCCCAACCGGAGGGGAATTCCCCCCTGGGGAATATAATAGTGATATTGAAATAAAGATCCCCGCGGATTATAGACTCGGTGAGTAAAAACAATCTCAAATGTCTCATTAAATTAATTTTACCGATAATATTTAATATAAAAAAATGTATAAAATTATATTGAAAATATATAATATTAAAAACAATATTATTATTTATAAAGTTGATTTACCCATATTTTATTTCTAAAATAATGAAAAAAAATAAATAAGTTATTTGTTGTATATTATATATTATATAGTTATTTTGTAAAATTTATTCGTACAGCTAACTAAAAGAAAAGGTCGTCTAAATTCTAATTTAAGGAAGGGGGCATGAGGTTTTTGAAAATTTACAAGGGGGGCGTAGAATAAAAAAGGTTGGGAATCATTGGTATAATAGGTATTTACTTAGGTCTTAACTATGATAACTTATATAATATAGCTAATTACCGTTTATCTAAAGTAAAAAATTGGTGCAATAATAATAATTTACAATCAAATTTAGTTAAATCTAAGTACCATGGTTTTTAATATAACGAATATCTCACATCATATAAGTCCTAAGTTTTTACTTTGTTTACACTCTTTTAATTGTAAACATTTAAATCATCATTGTCTGTGTTTACTAATTGAAAGAGTTACTTATATTAGATACTTGGGCATTTACTTTGACTCTAGATTAAAATTTGTTAAATATATACATTATGTAAATAATCTTATTAGAAAGTTATTACATAAATTTTAATTACTTAAAAATATGCTTGATATCAGAACTCTTAAAATTATTTATTTTGCTCTAGCTCAATCGGTGTTCTCCTATGGTATTTCTGTGTGGGCCTGTACATACTCAAATTATATTAATGTTTTATCTACAACAATTAATTTTTAGATTAAAATCATACTAGGAAAACCTAAATTGTATCCTACAATTTAAATTTTTTCTGGGCTGAACGTTAGAACATTTATTCAAATTTGTTAGCGGACGATTTTATTGTTTATGTATAAATATAATTTAAGTCAATTTCAGCCTTCTCATTTGTATATTACTAGAATAAAAAATACTTGTAACTTAAATGTACCACATTTTCACACTAATTTTAGTACTCAAAGTCCAATAATTAAAAGTATTGTTTTACTTCGTAAATATAATATTAATTTAGATAATTTTATTAATTTCAATAACTATAAGAAATATTTAAACAATTTTTTTCCTATATTAAAATGTTTATTACTTTATCTATTTGTATATTTTAATATTTTAAAACAATGTTATATATATATATATATATATATTTATTTTTATTCTTTTTAATATTTTATTATTTATTATAATATCAACTCAGCTCATCCGCTTTAAGCATATGCTTATTGGATGAGCTTGCGACTTGTTCAATTTCTTTATTTGTTTTTAAATTTGTACTTCTGTTGTTACAAAATAAATATATTATTATTATTATGCCTATTGCACAACGTGTCTTTCTGCAGACACGCCAAAATCATATTGTGTTATGATTCACTTTAATAAATGTCTGCATTGCCGCACGCCGTTTATCATAATGTTTTATATTATGTTATTAGACATGGCGATGCGAATATAAGAATAGGAATCGCAGGGAAAAACGACGACCGTTTTGGACGAAAATGGTCGTTATTCGGGCGCACACTCGAAACAATCTGACGAATGAAAATAATATTATAATTACAACTATATATTATTGCAAACACGAGTGTGAAAATATTGCACCCGTAAATACGCGACGCACTAAAGATGAACGAAAAAATTATTATTGAGAGTGCAAAACTGTAACTTATTATGCGTTCCACGCACACGCGCGGGGGGTGGTCGATGAACGATAAAAAACGTGCCCCTCAGGTCGGACCGCGCGCAGTATTAATGCGATTCCCGAAATGATTCCCGCGGGACAGAACAGCGTCAGTGGCGGGGTAAACGGATTAAACGGATATTGTTCGTTTTGTTTGCATAAATATATTAAAATAACACAATCTAGCACACGCTCGGGGCAGTGTCAGTTGCAAAGGGTCAGTTCCGGAAAATCGTAGTCGGATTTCCAATCGTTTTCAGTTCGTACTTTCGCCCGCGTACAATATCGCACCTGTGTCTTCGATTTTAGCACTTGGAAAGGTCAAACGAAGACGTGTATGCGATAACGTCGATAATACTATACTTGACGGATCAGACGAGTTTTCCAAATCGATGACATCCATCGGGTATCTATAGGGGGTGACAACTAGTTGCGTCCCGCGGTAAAAATGTCTTCTGAATTACGGACCGAGTGTTTTTGGGGATACATACGAATTGCGGACCCGTTTTTTAGATACATACTAATTTAACATTATTATTATTTTTTTTTTTTTTTAATATAAAAAAAAAATTTAATTTTCCTTTTCATTTTTGTACAAACTATAAGTACTGGCTGTAACATTAGTAGTTAATATTACAAGCAGGTTAAAAATTATATTTTTAATATTTTTTTAAAACTACAATAGTACTGGTAAAAACTTATATGATATTATTTTAGATTAAAAATGTTATTTTGGTTTTATTTAAAATTTTTGTTGTATTAGATATTGTTAATTGAATATATGGAACTGGTAAAAAATTAAATGATATTATTTTTATAAATTCGAATTTGGTTTTCTTCTAACTGTTTCATAGTATTATTAATAAATATTTCTTTTTCTATTTTATTTGTTCTGCGATTATTTGTGTGAGTATTTCTTAGTTTATTTTTCAGAACGTCGATAAACATAAATATATTACTATTAAAGTATGAATGTATGATACATATGGCCAAATACTAACTAGGTCGCAATTCGGATATAACGCAAAAAAAACTGGCTGCAACTCAAATTAAACCTTTTTTCACAGTTATCATTGGGATGCAACTAATATGCGGCCCCTATAAGATACCTCATATCGTATACCTATAATATAATAATATAATTAAGGATTTTATAAAATACATACAATTGACACATATTCACCGTTCGAATATTTACATAATCATCCGTCTGTTGTAGTTGTTAGTTTATTTTAATGGCTGCTATATAATAATAATAATAATAATAATTCTATTACGAATACTAATAAAGAGCTGCACCCTATGGGGTAATTATCATCATTGTTATTTTAAAATAAATTGATCAAAACGATGACGCTTTAGTGTTCAACAATTTACTGAGATTAAATCAAACGCGTAAAAACTATAATATTTATAATAACAACACTCATATCCGTATCAAATTAACTGATTGCTTCTGATCACGTTTAATCGGTTAGGAATTCAGGATATAAATAAACAATCATTCGGCGCATTATGTAGTACTATTGTTTATAAATACTAGGATTTACAGTACTGTACGTATGTGTACAATGTTGTCGTTAAGGTGCGTCCACATTTGAGCAAATTTGTGTGTGCGTTGTATTTTGAATTTTGACGAACACGCGTGCGTCAAAAATTAGACATGTTTGGACCGGGCGAGACATGCTTGTGCGTTGCGTATGTGTTCGCGGTTGTACAACGCACACGATCCGAACGGTTGTCGGTCTCCGGGTCAAAATCAAACGAATTTGTGTTGTGCGGGCGCTCAGTTTGGACGACTTTATTTTATCACGCAAATTTTGTTACGCACGCGGCGCGCTCATAGTGAATAGTATATCTAACTTTGATATTTTTTCAATTATAAATTCAATTTTATTTATCAATGGAGTGGTGCCAAGATGATTGTCTCTTGCTTATACAAGAGTACGAAAAACGTACTCTGTTATGGGATTCAAAAGACCCATATCATTTTTTTTATTTAACAACTGGTGAATAACTATGAATGCTGCGGCTTTTTTTTTCTTAATATAATCTCATTCATAATGACTGAGATTTTTAAAAATAAATAATAAAATAAACTAAAAAATATACAAAAACCGCGGGTACAAACTACACAGTTAGTAGGTACACTAAGTACAGAATGTTACTACAACACAATGTTTTGTAATTTTGCACCGCACCGCCTGAGCGTCAAAATACGACACACGACGCACGACGCATAGAAACAAAATTAAGGCGAATAAGTGTGTGTCGAAAATAAAATACAACGCACACATAAATTTGCTCAAATGTGGACGCGTCTTTAGGTATAAAAGAGTAAACAAATAATAATTTCCATTGAGATGAAAATATTTTTAAAAAAAAAACTGAATTAAATACAGTTTATTATACTGTGTTAATACGTTACAAAAAAAACTGTTTTGTAACATTTTTAATATATTATGTACTTACAGTAAACACTGTTATCGGAATATTTAACCAATATTATTAATTTATAGATAATTAAGTATAGGTACTAAATTATTATGTATTCAAAATAAGTAGTGAAATTTAAATCTAAAATTAAACAATTTTAGTTATTTTTATTTATCACTAACTATTTTAAGTTATTTAATTACTGAATATTAATAAATAATCTTATATTTTTTTAATTTTTTTTTTAATAAATTGAGCATTTAGACCATAAGTCACTGATTGATGTATTGACTAGTTGCCAATTTTTTTTTCAAATTAAATCACAACATACGATGTAATATTATTCAGTTGTGCCAAATAAAAAAAAAAATTTACTTAATATAAAAGAAAACACTGCGGTGTTAAGAAATATAATTGTTTTGTATTTGATTGTGATTATAAGACTGGTATAATAGAATTATATATTTGAGGGTTTTCGTAAATAAATATTCTTCAGTGTTTCAAATAATTAATTAACAATAATTTTGTACAAATATCAATTCTCCTAGTAAAATTTTAATAAATAATGATGTGGATAATTAATTAGGGGTATCAACCCAATAGTTCCATCATGTATACTTATAAATATATATGTTCGTAAAAAGTTTCTACTCCATATTATAAATTTGTAAATGGTTTCTCGACAAGACAATGGTTTCCAAAGAACAATAATGAACTAATGAAAATACAATTGCTTCCATTGATTAAATGAAAAAAGTATACTGAGTTGACCTAGCGAATCGACATTGAATGTTTGATATTTACAGCGAAAATGAAACAACAAGATAACCAAAAAATATATATATTAACTCGTTGAAGCCATTGCAGGATTAAAGCTGTTCGGTGTATTAATGTTTAGATTTTTGGTATGTATATACCTACAAAGATAAAAAAAAAGGTCGGTGATAAAATAATTTCAGTAGGAATTTAGGCATTTGAACATTGGAAGGTTTCCATTTGCTATTCATTTTTACGATTTTAATCCGCGTTATGAAAGTGATAACCACCTGAGTTCCTAGCATCATAAAAAATGTAAATATTTTAAAATGCTTACTCAATCAGACATTATCAAGCGAATAAAAATAATAATGTGACGGCTCTGACGACGATTGCCTATAAATTATTATTGACAAAAGATAAGCAATACAAATAATACATGTGAACGTGTGTTCGTGACTACGTTCGATACGCAATTGATTAAAAGCTTAGTGATTTCGAGAGAATTTAGAAACATTTATTATTTTATTATATTTATATTTAAATTATACTTATTTCATTTTATTTCAAAATTAGATACATAGGTATTTTATTTGATAAAAAAAAAAAGAAAACACTTGCAAGACAACAAATGAGTTCCAATAAGTAAAACAAGAAATTCTTATTAAGGACCCAATTAAGAACAGTTAAATGTTTATTTTGGAAGGAGATATATTTGTATAGTTGTGTAAGGTATTTGAAAAAGTATAAGAGCTCAAATAGCTATTCTCAAATTTAGTTTTTTAAGAATTCATCAGTTTAAGCTGATTATACATTACTCTTCAAGTAAAACCTGCGTATGTATCTAGCTTTCTTCTGAAATTATAAACCTCTGGGAATTTAAGTAAACAATTATTATAATGCCTTTGTGTATTTTATTCTGATTGGAGTTATGAATGTATTGATTTCACATCCATTTATGTGGTTTGATATTATATAGTGATTTTAGTAAAAACACTTTTTATGGTTGTAAAAAACTCACTTCTATAGAATAGGAATTGAATGCAAAAAGTACTTTAAAAAATAAGTTTTTTAGAATTGATTGGTTGCTTTCAAGCAAATCAAGTATTAAAAATGAAACATCGTTATAAAAACTTTTAAGAAAGAAAAACTTCATTCCTAGCATAAAAATAATACTACCAAAAACAATTTTAATACGTATGGGTGCAAATTAAAATAAACATTTCAAAATAATTATAACTATAATGCATCAGCATATACATGTCTTTCCCATACCTGATCAAAACTCTCAAAAGCTCGTTTATTACTTAATAATCACAATATCGATTTAAAAATAATTATAAAACGTGATTTAAACGGATAAAAGTGATGTAAATTACTGAAAAAAAAAATAAATGAGAAAAATCGGTAAGTTTAATAACGTTTTGGTAATAATATTATTTATTTACCGCATTACCGTTCGACGAGTATATATTATACTAGGTTTTGTGGACACCAGCGGCGGTTCAGAGTATTATATTTTAAACCTTTTTTCTTCTTCAAATTTTAACTCAACACGCGCCCGTCTTTAATTTCAATTACGTTCCGATACCTCTGAGGGAATACGTTGTATATAGTCGTTTACACGGGGCGATCGATTTAAAAAAAAAACCTAACTGTTCTCCTGTCGTCCTTAATCAAAATGGATAACGTTATTTTATCCAAAGGAATACGGCACGTTGTCCAGTAAGTGCAAATAATATACGATCGAAAGAAAAACTCTAAAATGTTTCAGGTGCGCACCCATTCTTGCACGGGATATTGATCGAAATATTCGGCCGAATGAAAACGGCCAAAGAAGAAAATCGAATCGTTTCAGTTGATAAATTAACACGTCTTATATACGGCAATAAGCCAACCACCTATTGAGACATTTTGGACCACTGCTGCCGCCGCGCCGTCAAAGGTAGGCGCGCTAAAGATTTGATATTAATATTATAGAGGTTTTGGCTTAGTGTCCATTTGTACCCAAACATTTTCCGCGGTTTCCTCGTGATAGTTATATTGTGCCATAATTACGATAAAATGGTACGATGTCAATCGCGATGGTCATTAACCATCGTGGACCATTCGAATTTCAAAAAAGTTTTAGTCCAGTCGATTGTCGTAGATAAACGTGGAGAACCTATAATATGTATATGTATCAGACATAATATTATATTTGAGTGGTTTAAAAATCACCATAACATAATTCGATTGGTAACAAATAAATTTAATATTATATGTATTAGTGGTATCATAATATTGTTATGCATTATGTAACGGATTATAATATTATATTGGCCAGGGGAAGGTTAATACGCATTAAAATTTCATAAAAAAACGAAACAACTGAGTGATTAGTCATTCTACCTATGTAGACTACTTGCACCATTGTGATAATAATTATTAACCGATGAATTTCGACTAAAATCGACTATGAAATATTTTAAATCACGAATCTCATGAAATACGAATCGTAGACGTGAAAACTGGATTAAGAAATTATTATATCGTTTGTTAATAAAATATTTGTAAATACCTATATAAATATATCGAATATTGATAGAATAGTTTTATTTTTAATCATTTTGAGTAGTGAAATGCGATAGAAGTATACCACACATTTTCCGGGTAAACATATACACTTCACTCGCCTCATACCACTATTTTAAATGCTTATCAATAATAATAATAAAACTATTCAAAATTCTATAGCGTAGATGATCAAAAATTGATCACCAACAATAAACATAACTATCATAAGGGTGGAAACATTTGAACAACAATATGACATATAAAATGTTAAAATCGAATGCGTTTTAAATTTTCCTTTAAAAAATACCGAAAAAAGTTCGGTTATGTTTTCCAAAGTAACTATAAATTAATATTCGCCGTCAAAATCTTGTTTTTTTGTCACGTACTGTAGACGAACGTGAAATGCAATTCGTTTTTCGTACACGATGATGGTAGTCGTATATTATAATTTATATAATTTATAATCTTAATAATACGGCACCGCTACAAGAATGTGCACATGAATCTGATGATGAAGAGGGGGGAGGGGTACAATAACACGCGCATCGAAGGTACCGTATTATTATTATTATACAACAAAAACACATACTGCAAGTGTTATAACGAATACATATATTCTATATTATTTTATATGAGTATATGTACATATATATATATATATATATATATCTTTATAAGTATTATAATTATTATAATAATATAAACAATAATATTACACGTATTGATTTTACGCATGTGAAATTCACGTTGCGCGCTAAACAAGTGCACAGCGTACACGTGATATATTATGTACAACTTTAATATTATAATATTATTATACTCTCCAACATCGTTATGTTGCATGTGCCTACAGTGTTATTTGCGTTGACGCGGTTTTCACATGATATTTTTTGAAAAACCTACGATTTTGCGACCTATATCGACCTCAATCGCGCTCCATGTCGAATTCAACCACCCTAAATTATAAGGTCGACTCGATTCGTCAAGTGCGTATAATTTAATATAATACTATTTTGTATGCGTTGGCATCGAACCGAGTTGACTCGTAGTCTAGACAAGTTTCGTTGAAAACGTTCCTCAATAGATTGCGCTCCTTATTAGAACCAGCTTCGGAGTCAAGAACACTGGTCGGACCAATTAAAATGTTTGTGTTCCTACCTTAAGGTTCAATTTTTCTTTTTCAAATCTAAATATTGAAAATGACATAATATTATTATTAGTCATTATATTATCCGTATGGTAATGGCTTGAGGTCCGCCGCGTCCATTCTTTTTTTAATTTGTTCGGTATCGTGTCGAACGAAGAGAGGAGGAAGTGCATGTATTTCTACGGATGTTCTTCTAATTTATCGACCTCGCCATTATATTATAGTGATAAATATATCCACAATGACAAACACACACATGCACCGACGCTATCGTCTAGTCATTTATTTCGAAAATGTTCAGACGCAGTGAGTGGATCGCGATACGTATCTGCAAATAAAACTCATTGATCAATATTGTGATTTAAATATTATCAATATTTGTGTAAAGCCGCGTTTAAAAGGAGTGTTTTTATCATTTTTTTCTCTTAAGAATACAATGTCACAAACTGCGTCGTAAAATAGAAAGGTTCTGTCAAGGATGCAAAAAAACAACAATAATAACAGTTATTGACAACTCATGTATTTATTTCTAGAATAATAATTGACAACCTAAACAATAATAAACACATAATTTCAGCTAATGAACAGTCATTTAATTTTGTTTTATTTTATATCATATAAGTACAGTAAAACGCACACCAGTGGTTTTGGATTAGTAAACGGTTCATTAAAATTGGGTCGCGTTTTTTTTTAAAATACATTAATTGAATAAATAATTAGATATTCCTTTAACCCTTGTATATTGTTTGTTTATCTGTTATTGTTTGAATTAACGACTGGGTTTCACTCTCCGAAATAATGTCTACTCCAGTAAATGTACCCCGTTCGAATTGTATGAACGATATTAATTAGTAAACGGTACATGCGCAAATCAATGGTTTCGTCTTGATAGAATATATTTTATAGTATCGATAAACTTGGTCGGCGAGATAAAAATGTTTCGGTTGTCATCGAACATTGTCAATATACAAAGGTTAAAAAAATAATCATGTACTTGCTAGTAATAATTAAAATTTGAAAGTCGGTGATAAAAATTAACTGTGTTTAAGTAACGTGCGAAAAAATACAAATTAAAGGTAAAAAAAATAATAAATAAATAAATAAATATCCTATGTAATAATAATAATAATAATAATAATAATAATAATAATAATAATAGTATTATCATCATTATCATCAAACAATGGTATGAACTTATAAGTTAGGTACTATATAATATTATTAGGCCTAAATTTAAATAATACTATTACCCTGTTAAATAGAAGGATAAGGTAAAAATAAATTAATATAACGTTAAGATAATAATAAACTATCTACTAAATAATGAGCCATATATATTATAAATAAATATATATATATTTTGTTTGATAGTTTTTTTATTTCGATAGAGCAGTGATTTAAGATAAATTTCTCGTCATATGCTGTTTATTGAGTTTTTTTTTTTTTGGTAACTTATTGGCTCAACTATAGTAGTCATTTGGAAAAAAATTTGATACATTTTTTTAATATTCTCTCTATATAGTATATATATATATATATATATATATATACACATATATATATATATATTATCCTATAACATTTATGGTACATAGAGTAGTTTTTAATGGATTTCTAATAAATAACTATCATAACATATTTTTTTTAATTATAAAATTGTATTATAATTATTATTATTTATAACAGTAATATTATCATTCTCACTAAACGACACATCCTAAACTTGAATACAACAATATATATAATCCAGAAACAGACGCTTAAACATAAAATTTAACTTTATTATTATAATAATAAATCTTTTAACGAATAATTTAATAAATATAATAACTATCACATTGGAAAAAAATTATGCAGTGATAATAATATAATTAATAATTTTATAATATATATGTGAAAAAAAAATACTGATAAAATGTGAAAGAAATTAATGAGAAATTTTTGCATCATTTCCCCTTTTGTGAAATGCCCAGTTCACCGTACACGCTCTCAAAAAATGTCACCTACAGACAAACAAATATTATGACCTAATTTATTTATTGCTTAAGATTATTTAAATTTTTTAGTTACATTTTGCACATCTTTTTTCAAAACATGCATGTCTAAAACAATGAATATATTGAGCTAGTCGAAGGAACATAAGATCATGTAATAATACTCAAATTATGTTTTTTTGGTTTTTCTTTTTTTTTAATTTACATAATTAATCATATTGCGTTTACTCGTTTTTACTTACAATCTATCGAAATATAATCGGAAAATTGAGAGGGAATAATTAATGTTTTTTAAATGGGGAAGACATAAATTTTGAGAAAATCAAGAACACATCAGGCTATGTACTTTTCCGGAGCAACAATATACTTCTAACAATATCACAATTTTTCATATATATTTTTATTTTTTATTAAAAAGCTAAATAGTCATACATAGAACGAAAAATTCAACTTATTTTCATATTTTATTAATTAAATAAGTTTTATTTTTAAAAATAGACAATAATGATCTAACATCGACTTTTTTATTATTCATTAATAATTATTATAAAAAAATATAATTATAAATATAATTAATAGAATGTGCTTTCTATGGTGTCAAGATTCGACACCGGAGTATGATTAATGTAAATCTAAAAAAAAATTAAGTTTTTTTTAAAACAAAACAATAAATATAGTGTGTATACATTTATCAACAATATTATATTATATTATAATAATACACCGTTACGAAGAATTATCTTTTTTTTTTTTTGTTTATTTCAAACCTTTTCACAGACGTGCTTTACTTTTTGTTTTATTGACCAACACAATATTTACTTCACAGACACAGACACATACTCGCACACTTGCACGTAACACGCAAATCGTATATCTGTCGTGCTCGGTACTCGCCTTATAAACTTTTACACAAAAACGAGTCAGCGCATATGTAGATATATGCACATACATGCTTTAGGGGTGAATACTGGCGTAATTTATCGGTAGGGGATGGTTGTTTATTTAGCGGGATGCGGGGGGTTAGTAGGATGGTAAGTAGCTGAGAGGATTTGGGGAGGGCAAGGGTTGTCGGGATTGTTGGGTGACGGTGGGTATGCGACGCAAGAGTTGCCGTTCACTGAACGGTGTCCTCGATGTCCATGGCCATCTTCTTCTTCTTGTTTTTCTTGTGTTCCAAGTTTATTTGGTCGTTGGACGGATTGTCCCACGGCTGACGAGTGCCGTTTCCGAACACCAGGTAAATCGTACAGCACACCATGTACACGACCGCCGACGTTATGAACACCACTCTCCAGGCTGCCTGGGTGGGCTGAAACGTTTAACGAGCACAAAAGGTAAATTTAATTCGAGAGTTAAATAAAGTATATATACATGTTGTCATAATATCATCGTAAAAATATATTAGTATTATAATAGTACCTATAGGTACTATTTGGGTAATCACATTAAGGCTGGAAATAGCATTGATTGATATTACGGTAAAATATTATATATTGTTAGGTAGGTATTATATATAACATTATATAAATCGTATTAAGCATCCCGCGCGTTGCATTTTTGGTTTTAAAACGACCGTATCGGGTGTTGTATATATTATAATTTATAATAATGTATAAATATAATTATTATTACACATTATAGATTATAGTATACCTATTTCATAGTTCGGGTTTATATTCGGGTGTTATCCGGACGTTTTTAATCCGGATTTAACGGGTCGATATCGTTTCTGGTTAAATTTCTTATTTGCTATGGTAATTCGAGAGAGATCAGATTAACTACCGTCCTAATTTGAATATTGAGTGATAAATACATATATCACATACGATATTAATATCTTGAATTAAATTATACACCGATAAATTAAAACTCGTCTCAAGGTCATATCGGCATAACCATATCGATATCGATAATAAGTATTGGAAAACGTGTGATGTGGAAATGTTAAAGCCACATACTCGTCACGCCTAAGTCTGTATATGTTGTTTGATTTCTCTACAAGACGAATGTTTTTACTTAACTCAAAACTTAATTAGGTTTTTTTCCCATCAAATGTGATCAAAATATAATACGAAAGTTCAGACAATCAAACTGTATAGTAAGCGTGACAAAAAGTTTTTATTCAATATCTACTCATTAAACATTTGTGCATAGTTTATTTAAATTAATCGAATTAAAAAAAACAGACATAGTACCTATGTTAAACAATAATATATGCATAAATTGTTTGAATTCTAAATTCACAAATGCAACTTTGTTATACTATGTATTGTAATTATTTTTTTTTTTTAATTTTAGTATGGTTACTAAATAGTGGTAATATGTGCCAATAAAGATATTCGTTTGAAAAAAGATGAGCGCATTACTTGTACCTCTCGCACCCATGCAAAACCTACTATATTTTCTTTCGTCAGATCAACTGTTGTATTGCTAGATTTAATATAAGAGTTAATTTGATAACCTATTTTCTAAGTTAAAGGCAATAGAATATTATTTAGGACACTTTGAAGGCTTTTATTGGTATTTTAATTTTAAAGTGAATTATGTGAATCTTAAAATTGTAATATTTACTCCAATATTAAAGTTAACAACATAGTATTTGAAAAAGAAAATTTTTTATCTTATGTATGGACCTGAGAGTGAAAACCAACAAGATGCTAACATCTTCTTATGAAACCTAAGTATGATAATATGTGCATTAAATAGTTTTAGTAGGACGATAATATGATAATTTTGGAAGGGATTAATCAATTTTAACCGTACATAGAAGATGATAACAAAAATAATGATTGATTTTTAACGAAAGTGATGTGTGAGATAAAACCATTTTTCTTTACCAACCCTAGTTTCAAGAGGAAATAGTCATAGATTGCTAGAAACGAATTAGTGTTTAAAAACAATAATATAAATTTGAAATTATATGAAATTCAAAATACAAATAATAACATTGACATTATTGGTATCAACAGAAACAAAAATAAACTTCGAACAAGTTAATATTTAATAAATGCTTTTTGTATTAGATGTGTTTTTTTGGTAAATGAATACACATTAATGTGCCCAATACAATAAAATTATTAATTTTTATGTTTGAATGTTTTCACGCAACATTTATTCGTCAGTTATACACAAACACAGTTAATATAGTAGTAAATGACGTTTTAGAGCCAATGTCAGTTTGCACGATGTGTTGTCTTTCCCAATCTATATTTAAGTTTTATAAAATGATCTTTATGAAAAAAAAAAAAAAAAAAATGAAAGAATTGATATTAAAGTAAATAAGAATGAAACGAAGAGCTGGGTAACTGCCATGACAAGTGTTTATTTTTTTAAAAGTTAATGACTTAAAAATAATTTTAATTTAACCTAAATTTTTTCGACGAGGCATTTTAAAAATCTTTTTATGCATAAAAATATTATACTATATGAAACATAAAGCTCTACGATTTTTAAAATATAAAAAAATGTACTTAAACTGTATTCTGTATATAATGAAAAAAATATACTAAGCAGAGTGCTTCTGAATAATATAACAATATTAAATTATATTATATATTATTTTTTACAAGGACTTAATATTTCCATTAGCCCATTAAGCTATTGTTAAGATAACTTCATAGTGGTAAACAATTATTCTTTTTAATAAAGAAAATATTATTAATTATTAATTATTACGAATAGTATCTTACTCAAATATGGATTTTTATTAAATAAATTATTGAAATTTATTAAAGTTACTTAAATACAAAGCTTAATTAATTATAGCATTTAATTTTTAAGTTGGACAGATTTAAGAAAAATATACTTTTTTAATATCCATAGAATCATGTTAAATACAACACGCGATATGAATTTATTATATTATAATTTAATGTATCCTAACTATATTATTATAGTTGGATGTTTTGTGAAGAAAAAACTACAATGTAGAAACTATTTTAAATAGGTACATATTTCTTTAACAATGTAAAATATGTATATTTACATGTACAATTTTTTTTTTTATTACTGATTAGTCTTTTAAGCTTAATTGTATATTTTAATAATGTCTGTTTAAATCATTATTAATTATTATAATTGCTATTTAAAGATTATTACACTTTTTTAACTACCTACTACTTATATAGTTACGATTTGATCTAATTTAACCTATCTATATATGATTATTGAAAAATTAAATGTGTATCGTTAATTTTAAATATATATTTATACATATTATAATAGTATTATTGTATGCATGTGCAAAAGTTTCCAATATATACCACATTATACGCACCATGCGGATATTGCGGATTACCTATATGAAGTTCTACAGTAATCCTTTCTATTTTAAATTGCAAAATTGTAATGCATATACTTTGTCGAAATACACGTACACACACATATATAATATATGCATAATACATATTAGATATTTATTTTTTCTTCAATCAGTTACTGGCCCCCATTGAACTAGTTATTAAGACATTTAAAGAATATCTAAGATGCATTTTAGGTTAACACACTAATATAAAACACCATAAAGTACATAGTATAAAATATATTATATCCAACGATAATTATTGCGATCAATCGTTGTACACGTCTAAAAGTAGGTAGTAATCAGACCAGCTCAATGCGAATTTACGATATTTTCTAAAAAATCCATCATTCATTCCTCGCCTAGTTTGAAACCATTACGGGGTGGTAAACATTGTAATTTTGTTAAGTGTAATATAACATGCAAACACTGTATGAAGGTTTTCACGAAAACGTTGTACAAAACACGTCTTTGTGGTGTATAATAAATTTAAGTATCGCACATTTTATAAAAATAAAAAAAAAATCATTTTAAAACATACACACATTTGTTATAAGCTATTTAAAAGTTTAATATAATAAAATATATTATTAGGATAATAATAATATAAAACGATTCCCATATTTATAAGCGGCATTATTAAATTTATTACATAGAAATACAATCACGATAATATCATTATTTATTGCAATGTTTTATTTTTATTATGTCCATTTCTATTTGGGGATGAGCTTCCGAGTTTTACATAGTCTCTATATTTTATATTGGAATTTGGTCAAAAATGTACCTACTTCAGATAAGTCGTATCTAGAATTATCAAGTAGTTTCCAGAGAACGTGGGACAATACTAGCACATAATATGGTTTAACGGAAGACCCGTTAGACCATAATATTTATGTCAAATTTAATAATAAATCTAAAGACTTGAGATTTATACAGATAATATTTAATTTTATTTTCCTTCTAAGTGTGATGATAATATGTCGAAACATTTTTGAGGTTTAAGAATTTTGAAATTATGTTTACATGATATTATAAATAACCACAAAACTAATCGTACTATGTTCCAAGAATGTCTAAAAACAATTGAAACTTAAATGTTTTTTAATAATTACTTTCATAGCTCAAATATCTTAATTTTTTAAACTTCATGAATCACAATTTATTATAACAATGTCTATATTTCTTTTTATCGGTATTACTAATTAGTATATATTAAGATTTTAAATCAAATTACCTAAATATCATATTTGAAATATTTTAATATACAATCTTATTTAATACCATATTTTATACCTAGTCCAAATTATTATGGTCCATCCTTCAAAATTGTGGTATAATATCAGTATGTAAGTAAATTATAAATCTAATATTATACCTGAAATATATTTTATTTCTTAATATATATATATATATATATATATTTGTTTTATATAACAATTTTAATAACAATTTGTCTAATGAGCACATAATAAGCCACTCGTCATGGTAATTTATTATAACAACACGATGATTTATGATAGCTTTTAAATATGAAGGTACTCTGTGTACCTAACTTGGTCTTGCTCATATGATTTATGGCAAGATAAAAATATAATTTATCATTGTAATGTAGCTAGGTAATGTCTAGTAGAAATAATGTATTAATGTTATATGACTTATATTGAAATTTTTTTAATATAATAAAAATATTAAACGTTTTGCTGAGAAAAAAAAACTAACAAGAATTAGCTACTAAGAAGGTATTATGTTTTTAAACGAAGACATAATATTATACAAGGTAGATTTTTGTGTTTTTGTATTTCTCTCGTGAATATTAATTTTTGTTAAAAACAAAAAGTCCTTTTTAATTAAAATGTTATTTTCCTCCTAAAACTATACAGTAATTTATTAGTTGAAAAATATATTTTCCTCCGTGTTGGTATACGTATACCCTAGGCTACCAAACGCTACTATTATTTTTTAAGCTTTTGTGTTCGGTCATTGGATAACGCTGCTAATACAAAGAAGTCAAAAACAAAACAAACAAATGAATATATGAGTCTAAAACCCATCCGAAAAGAGAGATAGAGGTCCGCGTCTTAGGCCTCGAAGTTGACGGGTTTTGAGGTTGAAGTTTCCTTGATATATCATTACAGCAATTCAAGCGGTAGAAATTGCGATAGGAAGGGACAATATAAAAGTCATAATTAGGAATGTGAAATGATGGCAAAATAAAAATTATTCTTTTCTTATTCCAGTGGTAACAATTTCATTCAAGATCTGTACTTAAAATTATTTAAATTTCAAACTTTTCCATGTCTTAAAATACTTATTTCACTAATAAGTTAAATGAGCGCAAATTCAATACGAAAGGTCAATATAGTACACAAAACGTAATACCTTAAATAAGCCCGCCTTTATAAAATGCAATATGGTTTTACAATTTTTTTTATTTTTTATTCAGTTTTTGCCATTTTTTTTTTTTTATCCCAAATGACTTGCAACTTTAACCGATATAAGTGATAACGCTGTATGCAAACTCGCGTTCACCGGCCGTCACGTCTTTACGCGATACAATTGTTTACTTACCCTTTTGTCAATAACGTAGCCGGCGACGATCGGGGCCAGCAGACCGGCCAAGTTGGCCAGACAATTGGTCAGGCTCATCAGTATTCCGGCGAACCTCGGCGATATGTCCAAATGGTTGACTTTGAATCCCGAGTAGATGGCGCCGTTGAGACCCACGCCCACGGTCAGTATGGCCACGGTTAGGTACGGGTCGCAGCCGGTGTAGGACGCGAAGATCAGCGCTATCGCTGGACCGAATTGACCTGGAAACAGAGAACGGGGGAGAAAAAAATTAACGAATAGTTCGATCCGACCGATTATTATTACTATCTCCGTCATCGTTCAGTTTCTGATCTCGTTTCAGGATGACCACGCGTTTTATAGTCACTAAGGTAAGCGTCAATAATAATTATGCTGGAACGGCGATGGCGAGAAATACGAAGAAGGGTTGGCTGTCGATGGCATGGGACAACGTTTTTGTTGGTGAAATTTACAGTTTTGATTTGAAGTATATGAAGAGCGTTTGCCTAAGTGTGTTTCGAAACACTCGAGTCGAACCTGATGCTCATTATGATAATAATAATGATAATAACTACTGGCGTCGTATATGATAATCATTGCAGATTCAGCGACATCAACGGGAAACCTCTTACACGCTACAATATAATATGTTGCGCTATATAAGAATATTATCTGTTATATAGGCACTCCACGATTTCTATACTCGTCGTCGAACAATGTGTTTATTCTGTTAAGCAGCGGTATAGTAGCAGATGGCTCGTAGTCGAATTTCTCTCCGTAATCGGAAATCATTAAAGCAACCTCCGATCGGAAATTAGCTTTTCGAACGTGTCGCTAACGATATTATAACCTCGGCGGCGACTGCTGCAGTTATAATAGTATAATATAAAGCTCACTACTTTGTTTTATTTTTTATTTTAACTCATCGCTGTCGTCGTCGACGGTATAATATCGGCCCTTTAAAATTACACTATCACGGTTTTCGCACTTTCTACCGTATCTTACATAAAAGTAATATAGGTATACACGTGTGAAACGAATCTATTAAAAACTATCGAATCGTTCAGCTTAATACATGTCACCTGAATACCCTATTTAAGATTGATGGTATTTCATATAGTAATTGGAATGTCGTAACCGAATCAAATCAGAGTTTTTGGATGATGCATAACATATTATACGGGGTGATTTGCTCAAACGGCCACTTTACTATTTGATATGCATTTATTCAAATTAGGTATTTTGGATTTTTAGAAACACTTTAAGATCATACTTTTATATAGTTAGATTTTTTAAACCGTTTAAAGAGCAACGCTCTTTATTGCAAATAAAAACCACCTTTTTTTACTGTAAACTGTTAATCAGATATTTTCATGTACATTTTTACACATTTAAATCGAACCTGGAACGAACAGTTTTTAAATATTATTAAACTTATGTGCTAACGGTAATATAGTTCTTAATAATCTTTATAAAATATAAATTATAATATGTAACATTTAGTCTAGTTCTTACTATACTTCGATACTCGGACAGTTTTTACAAATTATATATTAAATACCTCTTAATATTTGCATTTTTAAATCATCATAACCCACGCAATATCTTCTAAACCTGTTATTTAATATGGACAATTATCAACAGTACCTATATTTAATAACTCAGAAAATATATTTCCAAATTTCAACTGGAATGCGCAAATGTTTTCTGAAAAATCATTTGATCAAAAATTTATATTGAAAAATATGGTTTTGTTTGAAAAAAGTGTATACAAATAGGAGTACTCCTAAAAACTTTCTAAAATTCTAAATATTTAAAAATATGATCCTTCAATACATTTAGGATTGTAAAAAGTAAAAATCATAATATCAATAAATTAATTTTCAAAGAAAAAATGGTGGTAAGCATGCTTGGTGAATCACTATTATAATGTATAATGTACAAGTATTACTTCAGTTTATAGGGTCCAGGATTATAGCTGTTCATTATGTAATATTATTTATTTGTAGTCTGTCTTAATTTAAAATCCCGTAGGTAATAATGAGTAATTGTAAATACTATACAAGTTATTATCTTTCTTTTATACGCTATAAATATATGTGTTTTTTCTTTTATTATAGTGGTTGTTTGAGAATAATTAATAATAACAATAAAAAAAGGCTAAATGTTCAACGCATTTTTTAAACTATCTTGTATTTAGTTAAAAAGAAAAAAACTAAGAAAATAAATAAGAGGGATTTTTTACAGTGACAAAAATAAAAATTTGGACGTTGCGAAAAGATTTATTATTTGAAAATCAGGCGTGTGTCACGCTATTAAGTATTTAATTACTTTTTGAAATTATGGACTAATTTGATTTATTTAAATCTTAAAAATCATCAGACCATCTTTTTTTAATAAACTCATATTTCTTTTTTACACAAACTTTGATTTATTCATTATCATCAAATAAGTCCCACTCAGAACCTTTAATCGAAAACTACAAGTCATCAAACAAAGTCAAGTAACCTACCCGAAATATTAATGAGATCAGATGATTTAATTACAAAATATTGTTAGTATAATATCAATAAAATAAATATGTTTATTTCCAATATAATAAAGCTATAATAATATTTTATAAGTAGTTAGTATATTCTAAAAAAAAAATCATACTAGTACTACTTATAATTAATATTGTAATTGTATTATAAACTTTAAAAGAAAACAATTTAAGTATTTTTAATTGTTTGAATTTATTGTTGGATAAAATATAATACGACGGAAAACTTTAATTAAGAAATCTAAAAATAAACGAAACTTACACTATCTTAAATAATTTGTTTAATATCTATGTTACTGGTTATTTTGTTCGTTTTATTAAAAAAAAAAATAAATAAAAATAAAATATAAATATTTATTTTTATTTATGGTTCATAAGTATTTTAATTTTTCAGTTCGTCGACCGTGATGATGTTAATTTCAAGTGTGATAATTATTTTTCGTGTTTGAAAAAAAGAAACCAAAAAGGATAATAGAGAATATTTGATGTTAAGACAAACAAATAAGTGTAATACCCTCAAATAAACAATTGTTAATTAATCTAACGCCTCGAAAACGGCCGTGTGTATGGATATTGTACATTAATTAAACTGAGAAACTGAATAAATTAATAATATTATGAGTAATTTAGTAACATACAGCATGAAATATAATATTTCATACATTGCAATAATTCTCTGATAACAAAAAAGGAAGTTTACCAAACATGAATAAATATAATAACTTCTTTTTTGGAGACATTAGGTACACCAAACGCAATGCAGAAAAAGATGCTAAACTAAACAATTTAAATTGGGAGTGCTAAGACGAATCATTATGTATACATGACAAATTTATCATCATATCGTGTCATTATTATTCAATTATAATTTATTTAAATATATTTAAATTCAAGTTAAATCATTGAGTTTTTAATAGAAATGGATCGCTTTGTTTTAGATAATAGTTAAAAATAATTAATATGTATGTTATCATTCGCTTTACAAATATCACACATAATATTATTATGATTTATGATGTTTATTAAAAATGTCCATAAATTGTATGTGTCCGTTTTCAAACAACAATACATATAATAATATGATCAAAATGGAATATTTTTATATCTCAGGACTTATGTCATAAGATTTTCTTATGAACAGAGTATAGTATAATATAATAGTATAACCAGTGGTTCTCAATATTTTTAGGACCGCAACTCAAATTTCCCCCGAAAAATCTTTTGCGACCCATATGGTTTCACTTTTCAAAAAGTAGTTACAAAAAATAAAATTTGGTTATTACTTTTATTATATACTATTTTATAGGTTTATAATCAATATAATTGTACAGAAGTACTTTTAAATATGAAGTGTATGCGAAATGTATACTTGTTTTCTGTTATGGTTAATAACACCATTCACATCGACGTCAATATTAGATATTTTCAAACGCAAGGACTTCGATAATTGTAACTTGTTTCAATGTTTGGTTTTGATGCCCACCATTGCCGTAAATCCAACTTCACACATGTATGAAGATGAGAATGGGAGTAGTATTTTTATAGCTTCAGCTAATATTGAGCCAACAACAACTGATAGTCGTCATTGTCGAGTTGCCACTTTATCGTATTTTATCGCGAAATTCTTCCAATAACGATGTATTAATATCCGTCGTAATAAATCAATATATATGAATTATAATTTTAAAACCCATCGTAATATACTATATTACTTTAAGAATATAAGTATATTTAATAACATAATAATATATTAATATTAATTTAACAAAAATTTCTTGGAATCTATATAATTCAAAAAATTGTTCGCAACCCACCAAAAATTAACTGACGACCCACAGTTTGAGAAACGCTGGTATATATGCCAAAATCATTAGGTATATAATATTTTATAGATAAATAAATAAACCTCAGTTACTAGAAAGTACAATAGTATACCCGGATTAAATTATAAACTTGAACTCTATAGATAATTTGAATGCTTTTCAAACTTTAAGTCTTCGAGATTATAAATCTCTATTATGGTTATATTTCGCATATGTTTCGTATCTCTAGAAATAATACGAGAAAAAAATGATTAAAATAACGTTATTATCGAAGAATAAAATGTCTAGCACGCGTTTTGTTCAATAAAATCAAATTCATCAATTATTTTATTTTTTATTTTTATTAATTCTTCGAGAAGAAAATGGCCCCATTAAATATGGTCATGTGGGCCTCAAATTATTCAATAATATTGTTATAATTATAATGTATAAATAAATATGATTTATGATAATTCAAAATAAAATATTAACTATATAGGTATGATAATTTTTATTTTTTGAATTAAATATATTATTATTTTTCAGTACAAAACGACTTTATTCCATCAAACAATATTATTATTACGAGTGCATATTTTTTGACAAAAAATTATGTAACTATCATAAACATTTAATATAATGTGCAGTCGTATAAAATATCCCTTGTATTTATGTTTTCTTGTTGTTTCTTTTTCATACTGTATTGTTGTAGTATTATTCACTGTATACGAATGACAATTTAGCATAATAAAAATATATATTTTTTTTAAACCCATCTATTTAATGTGAAGTATTTTTTTTTTGCCTGTTCGCTCCATTAATGATTTCCCTTGAGCTGTACTGTTATAATCAACATTTGAAAATTTCTATTAAGATTACCAAAAACTGCAATTAAGTACTCCTATTGACGTCACAGGACTAGTATTGGACAATACTTATGTTGAATAACTCTGTGCATAGCAACTGTTCGTTTTTAATTAGTAATACATTTTTTTTCGAAATCTGAATACAAAATTCTGTTTTAAAAACAAACCGTACGACGTTTAATAAACGAAAACTTATGTATAAAAAAAAATAATTAGCAATTCAATTTATAGTTATTGTTTCGTTATGAATTCCTTTTTCCCGTTGTTTTTACATGGCCAATATTTATTTTCTATCACGCGGCCTTACGCGGCTTAAAGTCTATATACATCATTGTGATGGTGTTAATTTTATCTACAAAAACTGCAACGCACAGACTACATCCCTCATAAAAATAATTAGATCCCGCTGTGAATTGATATTATTTTCTTTAAAATAAATTTGCCATTATCGAAAACAATTTTTTTTTTTTTTAATCTGCGAAAAAGAAAGTTTAAATCTTATTTATTTTTATGGAATTAAATCCCTGGTTGGTTTAAAGGTAGTAAACAGTTATTTTGTCAAACTAATTTGCCCGCCACTGCATTATAAAGCATGTACAGTTTAAATTTTAAAACATTTGTTAAAATAGTAATTATAATATCTGTTGTTTTGTACGCGAACCGTTTTAAATAACAATTCGAGAGTGGATTGGGTATATAAAGGCGTGTCTGTGAATGGAAAAATGTAATTTATAGATGCATCGTTAGATAACTACAATATACTACAGAACGGCGATAATGATATCTTAAATACATAATCATTTTTTTAAACCATATATTTGCATTCGCCTATTCAAATATGGTGTACACGTATGCATGGCCGCAAATCGAAATAATATCTCAAAATAATATACTTTCTTTATATAGGTACGTCTGTACGAAAGTGCACGCACGTTACAGTATGATATACCTATATCATAGTATAAGATATATTATATACAGAGTGATTCGCCAAGCAGTGGCTTGATTTAGATTCGTCAGAATTTCTAAAAATATTGTCAGCTTAGCAATATACAGTTAAAATGTTTGGTACTCACTTAAAAAAAAAAAATACAATTAAACATCGTCACAGGACACTCCTTAGATAGTAAACAAAAAATTCTAAATATTTTTAAATAATAATATTATCTTATTAAATATAGGTAATATTATATAAGTAGCCAACAATTCGAGATATCTAAAATTCGAATAAACTCGATATTTAAAGAAAACGATGTGGATGAGCATGCTTGATGAATTATCCTAATATATAGATTAGGATGGAAACGCTGCTTATAAATCTTACTCGATTTCCGATCATTGAAATTTAAAATTGGTTACACGAATACAATAATAAATTATATGTTTAACATTTATATATTTAAATATGTATATTATATATATATAATAATATTTATGCGTATCCACGGGAAACGACTAAACCATGTATAAATGTATCGATCAAATGTTAACCGATTATCAATTAGTTATCAATATTTTAGAATTTCTTTCCCGGTAAACATTTTTTTTTATTCAGGGTTGTGAATTTTTGATCGATCTAGTAAATAAATTAGATGCAAAAGATAGTAAACCGATATTTTTCGTTTTTTCCTACAGCTACAATATTATATTTTTCCGTTTAAACATTTTCTATGTGCTTAACAAGCAGAATGTTTCATACGCGTGCATTATAATATGATGAGCTCTAAGACTTCAAAGGCTTTAAAAGGTTTGTTTTTTACCAAGCCTCCTCGATATACTATCCGCACTTTACGAACATATTACAACATTGGCGTAACATTCTTTCCTGGCGTTTACCAGAGGTTTGCTTTATTAGTTTATTTATTTAGTGCAAAATTGCGTTTAAGGTTATAAAATGCAATTTTCCGCGAAAACTCGGTCAATTTAATTAGTTACTTCCTACAGAAGACGCATTATAATAATATGTACATAACCCATTGCACGTTACACGGAGATCTAAAAGGTCAATATATTCAAACATTCTGCCCGCCATCTGCACATCGGTTCGACGTCGCATATTAATATCGCTACCGTTATTATAACCATATACCGGGTACATAATATTATAAGTCACGTAATGCTATAACGCATGGCGGTTATCCGTGGACGAATCAATAGTGGTCGGTAAAAAAATATTATCATATTATGATCCTTACCGATAGAGTTGACGATTTTGCGCGTGACGGTGTGCGTGAACTTCTCAGAGGAAATCATCATGTCGGCTATATGGCTGGCCACCATCGAGAACACCCACATGGCGAGGTACGGCAGTGATGAATACGTTCCGTTCTGACAAACAATACAAATGCATTGAAATGTTTATTGATTGCCGGAGACTTGGGTGTAGAGGCAAATCAATAAAAACGATAATAAAATAAATATGACCCTTCCCCCACCCAACCAAGCATATTATACCAATCGTGTGTCCCATAATACGTTATATGCACATACATACACATACACAAATATTGTTATAAAATATTATTGTAATCTTATATTATAATATACTTACAGCTTTTATATTGAAGTGCAACACTTGTTTCATGAAAGTCGGCAGCTCGGTCATGAGCGTTTCGTATCCGTAATTTTGACCCATGTGAGCGACCAATATGGCCCAGAACGGAGCCGACTTTAATATGCTTCTCCACGGCACCGGGGGAGACTGAAAAACAAAAACAACGATGAGAAACGATATCGCGTTTCTGAAAAATCCGCCGAACAATAACATAATATTATTATATCAGCTATGGTGTTGTATTCGCGTAGCCCGACCATACAGAACGGCCAAAAACCCATCGCCTAAAAACGTAATTTCGGTTGCATATCATACGAAATACAATAATACCGTACACGTATTGTGCATGACTGCTATTGCAAAGCAAAAAAGGATTTTGTCTTTATATTTATTTTTTATTTTTTAAATCAAGTAAAATAAAACATTCAGAATTCCAGGTATATCGTACTTTATATAATATGTATAGGTACCCACTGAGTATAGTAGCTGATATATACAGACAAACTTAATAATATATGAACTCGAGTTTCATATGAATGTATTTATTTATCTGCGGTGGCTACGACTTTAATAACAAACAAATACAAGGGTAAGAATGACATAACAATATGCTAAAACGAAAAAAAATATTTTTGAATTGGTATAGGAATAAACGTTTGTATGAACAGTTATTGGTAGGATTAAATTCTATAGTCTTGCGAAACATAATAATATATACATATTTCGAGGTATACCGTATTTATTTGAGGAATAAATTATATAGTTTTATCATTTGGTTTTCCTTTTGGGGTGTAATCTTTATAAAATGTAATATACGTATAAATTACCAATTGATAGTTTAATTAGCATTATACATAAATTTGAATAACAAATTTCTGTATAAATGAACAAGGTCCTAAAGAAATATTGTATGTTGAAAATTATGCATAATAATTACAAAGCAAACAATAGAAAACAAATTATATTAAATGTGGATAATATTTTAATTATACAGACATCATGAAAAATGTTCAGATGATAAATACGTTAAAATGTAAATAATTTATAATTTTCTTTTAACTATATAGCCAATAACTTTTTCCATTAATATTTCATTTTATCAAAAGTTATAACTGAAGTTATATATTTCAGTTTTAATAAAAATACACGGATTTCTCTTTCAATAACCATATTATCATTGTAATCTGTTAAAACAAATATCAAGTAATTTATACAACCATCTTCTATTTTTTTTTTTTTTTTTATGTAGATTATAAAATAATACTTTAAAAGGTATTTTTTAGTTTCACGAGTCTAGCTCGTGAAAACTTATATAGTATTTTTTTTTTGTAAAACATTATTTGCATTAATCTTATTCAAAAAATATTTCACGTCATTCATAATGAGAGAGATTATACAATAAAATGTAAAAAATAACGGTAGGTTTAAAGTTTTATTTTAATCCATAAATTATAAATTATAATCAGGCATCGGACCAATACAAAAAAAAAAAAAAAAAAAAAAAAAAAAAAAAAAAAAAAAAAAAAAAAAAAAAAAAAAAAAAACGATGATTGCGACAAAACAATTGAATAAACAATCAGAGAAAATTCAAAATAAGGTAACAGACTGAATCGCATAAAAAAATTATATCAGATTAAATTATATTTTATTTATGAAATCCGTTTTTAGATTTGCCAGTTAAGACATCTCCAAAACGGCAAAATACGGTGAATTCGGGAAATTAAATAACAAGCAAAAATAAAAATTAACAATATGATAAAACCGCATAGAAGCTAAAAATGAAAGAAAAAATCATAACCCAAGAAAAACATAAACAATATCGTTATCCGGGACGCTGATAAATTAACCCTCTGCAGCCCACGCCCAAGTTGGTGCCCGGGAGCATAAATAAATAATGAGTGAAGGTGTTTGTCTTACGGTTGGATCTATCGGAGTGCTTATATAATATATATACCTAGTGAGATACAGTGAAGAGAAACGCTCAAAAAGGAAATTTCATACTTAAACATGATATCAAAAGTAATTTTTTGTTGATGTAAGGGTTTATCATATTTTAAAAATGAATAACATTAAACGAGTGAAAAAAATGAAGAAACTTGCACATTAGATATTTACAGTGTAGTAAAAAAAATATTTGGCGAATTTCGTTACATTTTTTTGTGCATAAATTATAGAAAACTATTATGGATAAAATAAATAGACTTGAATATTGTAAACGATAATACACAGACACATAATTTCCTACAGAACGTGCCTTACTAATTTGTTTAAAAACACTCAATAATTTATCAATATTCAAATTAATAGCATTTTGCGGGTAGGTAGGTATATTGTTTCAATCAATTACTCTTCAGCATAATTTAATGCGCTCCGAACTTCCTTTCAGCCCATCAAACTGCCAACAGTAGTTGGTTTTATTCCGCGTGGAAAATAATAATAATTGTGATAGGTAATTTAATTTAAAACAATTTCGATAGAAACAAATTATTAGCAATAGAGATAAATAAATTGTATATCTCGTGTTGGTAAGGTATTCGTTAATAAGAGATAATTAGCTGTAACTCACATGAAAACCTGTACATTTTGTTGAATATTAAGATAGTTGTATTCCGTAATGTTTCTGAATGTGTAATGTATATTATGCAAATTCCGAATAGTGTATAGCTGATTAATTTATAGACTGAAATACAAATTCATTAGTTGGAAAATTGATTTATAGCGTTTGACATAGAAAGATTTAAAAATACCCACGTCAAAACATTATTAACAGATATTAAATCTCGACAAATTATTTAACTGAAATCCAAACACTTTTATACTCTAAATATAATACTTTAATAAACGAATAAATTAAAATGTTATAAATTTATATTAGATTATTATTCGTTTCATATTTTGTTGGACGCTTTACATTTTTTTGGAATACGAGGAAATAACACCAAATATTAAAAATATTGTCGGAACTACAATAAGGTGACAAAAACGTTACAGAAATTGTCAATTACAACTTGTAATTATAATACTTACTTCCGCCTCGAAGCATTTTTATTACTTTATATATGTTGTAAAGACCCTTCAACAACGGAGGCTATTTTCATTAATTAGCGATATTCTATGGCTGAAAATTTTGACAAATTATGACCAAGACGAGCGCTATTTTTGTGTATAAAACAAATAATAAGTGAAACGTAAAAAACAAAACCATACGATATTCGTATAAGCTACTTTGTGTAAATTGAGTGAAAAATGTTTAGCTCGTGTTAAACCGAATACCGTAATAAAAATAATTTTTTTAAACAAAAAAGCTACTATTTTGTGTGCTCAATCATATTAAATATACGATATTGTAAACGTCAATATTATATAGCATTAACCCGTTTGATCTCATTTAATACGTTTATTTTTACGGATTTCGTAACTGTGTAGTAGACGTGAATTAATTAATTTATGTCTGCAATTGAATTATAACATTATTATTTTTTAGAAATTTAAAAAAGTGATAAAATATTGGAGCCAAGAGAATATAGTTAGCATAAACATTGATTAAAATGGCAAACAGAGAAATATCTCCACCAAACGAATAATATGGTTATACATAAATAGTGTCGTGTCGAATACTATAATATGTAAATCTCGTAACCTAATACGTCATTAATAATAATAAAGACAAACTGTGTACAGCAGAATTATTGTATTGCCACATAATATTATTACAATATATTAAACGAAATTTACGTACATTGTACGGCCGTATTCATGCGTAATAACGTAATGTATAGTCATAGCGACGACTATTAGTTTTATTTCACAACGATCGCCATGCATATATATATATATTATAATATATCATGTACATTGCATAAACCTATACATAATAATAATATAATATAACGATGGATATTCAGATGGAATATTATATTGTATAATATTATTAATTATAATAACGCCGGAGAGCCGACGACCGTGTTTTGCGAGTAAATAATACCTACGTCCGATAGAATTTTAATTAATTATTATTTACACGTCGGTTCTTGTGTTCGGCGTGGTGTACGGTACCGACACGAGTTTCATAAATATTCCACAACCGCCCGTCCCGGGTACGGCACATCGGGAGGAGGGTCAGTGGTCAAAACGAGGGTGTAAGTGTGATATTGTATATTTTATCATTTGAAAACCCATAAATTCCGGTCGTTTAATTGTTATTGCCGCGTTCTACCGCGCGCGACAAAATAGTTGTAATGCACTCACGGACACGCCGGCAGCTCCCCAAACGGAACTAATAATGTATTTCCTCTCGTCGTGCGGTATGGTGGGATGAGATTCGGGGTCCTCGTGTACGAGCCACAAAAATGCGACGGACCACAGGGTGCCGATGGCGCCGAACACGTAGAATATCGACGGCCATCCTCCAGCAAACCCGTACTCGGAGAGCACACCACTCAGCGGCATTGAAATCACTGTGCCAAATTGCGCCCCTGCGAAACAAACAAAATTATTACACGATTATTGTTTGGCGTATTATAATACTGCAGTTGACCCGAAGGTCTATTATTCGGCAGTCGTCGAGTCCCGTCGGAATCAGTATACTATAGCGTATATACAGCAATTCGTCATATATTGTATAATAATATATTATAATAAACTATGCCGCAGGTCCGTTATGTATCGTGCGCGACGGTATATTAGAATAATGCATTAAAACCATTTCGTAGAGATTATGATATTTGGTGGGTAGCTACACTTGAAAATGATCAATAATCTACGTGTAATTTCTTAAAACTCGAAATGGAAAAAAAAGAAAACAATTTTAGGCACGCATTTACCCTTTAGCAATAACACCACATAGGTACAAATGTGTGTGTTGTATGTATCTTTTGTATGAAGTCGCGAACGTTTCACAAAATAAACAAAACATAAAAATACTAGTTATAAATATTATCCTAAGTACCTACACTACCTACTTATTCAATATAGAGTACGTTAGTTTAATATGCATATATAAACATACCCGTATATTTAGGATTAAATAAACACGACATAAATATATACGCTTAAACTAACCGGGATGACTCAGCAGGATATTTCAATGCGTCACTTTAATGAGTTTAACTTTTTTAGGGATTAAGTTATAATGTTAAAGTTAACAAAAAAAAAATCGAGAATAACGACCATATTATACTTGTAAAAGTACCTACTAACGTTTGTAACGAGATCACCTACAAGTACCCATTGTTATTTCACGTGTATAAAAATGTCGTTCTCTTTTTATTATCATTGATGTTTTTTTTTATCATGACATAATATGTATCCTGTTAAAGAAAACATTTTTTTAAGAGCTTTTATAAAATTATGTAAAAAAAAAAATAATGCATATTAAAAATAAAACGATTGTTTTGTGTTTTAGACTTAAGTTATAATATGACTATTAGTATGTAAGTACTGAGTAATATACAGACTTAACGTAATAATACCTAAATATTCTAAGTTGTTCCTAATATTTTATAAACACGGTGATGTGTCTTTGATGAACATTTAGGATTCAAGATGTAATTCAAAAATGTAAAATCAAAAAAGAAATAGTATATGTCTTGCACTCTTGCAGCCAGATTATAAAATAATACAATTTTACATTTACCTTTTGAAATTGGAATTCGTATTAATATACTGTTCCAATAACGCACGCATAAAAAAATTATTTGGTTTTATAAGCACAGCAACAAACCTGCATAAACGAATGCTCCCATTCGGCTTCTCTCGTTCGGAGGGATCCATTTTGCGAGCAAAGCGTGTGTACAAGGAACTATGGGACCCTGGAAAAAACAAACAAGACAAACAACCATTAGAGTCTATTAGACGTTTGAAAAATAAAATACGGTCTATAGTTAAAAGAATAGGGAAGGTAATATATATACAGTCATTAATCCGTTTTCCTAACCACGCTAAGTTTGTGCGCACACCATTTTCGCGAAATCAACACCATGTGCTACCGGAGCACGATAGCTGGAAATTTAAGGAACGTTTGTTAACCCTAAGTTCCAAAAACGTCAAAAGCAAAAACTAGGTCACGTATGCTTCGTATAAATTGACGCTCACCCGCTCGCCAATTTGTCAACACCTTGGTAATTGAAAAATAAATTATATTATTCGGTTTGATATCGGATCGTAAAATAGTATATATACTTATATAGGAACATACTATCAAAATTATTATAGTATTTAATTTTTACGTTCTTCATTGAAACCGAAAAATAATAATATTTCAATGTGAATACTATTGCATCTGTGTTTTCGTTGTTTGTTCGATACAAGAGCAAAAATATACATTTTAATATGAACATACAGGTGGGATAAAATAGCTGAAATTTAGATAAACTTGTATCATGATTTCGATCATCCGACACAAAGTTAGGGTAAAAAAGTCGTTAAATTTATCACATTTCAATATTTAAAACCCCCGTGGGAACCATTTTGAACCATGTGCGCCATCTAGATCTTCTGCTAAATCCTACCCATATCAATTATAGTCGATAGTGAAAAAATCCATCTGACACATATTGCATAAACACATATGAAAACATTTTCTATAGTTTGAATGTTTTCCATAATTTATAATATTTCATATCCGATTGGGTAAAAGAATACATTTTTCACGGCGTTAAATATTTTATCCAACCAACAATACTGCTGTTGGATGCTCGCTTCCGGCCACTCTTGGGATTCTGAAAATGTACACGTACCTACTAATATATTTTTTATTCCTCCGACTGCAGAAAAATGAATAAATAAAAAATCATAATAAAAACGCAAACGCAATTAATATTTATTGAGCAGTAGAGGTGGCTGAGGTAGACCAATACAGCAATTCGATTTCACCTATTTCGTTTTTACCATATTTTTATATTGCATATTATACGATATACGTGGACTATACGTTTTAAACACAATATCCCGAATGTCGTTATTGTTATTATTCCCGTAAACACAATCTATTTTTGTGAATAAAAAATCACGTGCAACGATATACTTACTTCTCCGAGCCCCTGAATGAAACGTATGGTGATCAGGGAAAATATGCCAAAGTTGGCAGACAATGGCACCAAGAAGCCGAACACCGAATTTATGAGCATGCCGACGCCAAGGAAATACTTGGCGCCATACTTCTTCGACAGTATCCCAAACGGTATCTGAGTAATGACGTAGCCGTAGAAGAACGAACTGAGCACATAGCCCTGTTGGGACGTACTCCATAAGAATGATCCTTCGTTGGACATGCTCTGAAATATTGAAACACACATTATAATATTATAATACATCATCGTATGTTTATGCAGTAAACTATTGTGGGTTTAAATAATAATATTAATATATATATATATATATATATATATATATATATTAGGTCGTACACGATGAATTGTAAGAGAATACATTTTAAAGGTTATACTTTTTGAGGAAAAAATATTTTAATATTTTATTTATGACTATATGTACTTTTTTTTCTTAATGGAATAATTTCAAAGAAAAACTATGGGTTAGAGCTTCGTATATTATGATAATGTGAACTATTAATTATTTATATTAAAATGATGTTATTATAGAAACAAATAGAATTAAACCATTAAAAAATATGAATTATCAGTATAAAAACTTATATACAAAATTACTTTCATTATATTATTCAAAATGGAGTTTAAGTTAATATATATTATAATATATAACGTCATTTATAAGTACCTAAACATTTGTATTTGTATGTATACATGTACAAGCCAATTAGAAAATATACAATAAAAGATTTGAATATAGTAATAATTAGTTTTATCTAAGGCCTTAGTTTAAAATAACGTATTGCATTTTTTTCAAATTAATATTACGTTCATTCTTGTACTTTAAGTTTATATAATGTAATTTTAAGTTAATTACAGACATCTTCAACCTTTGTAAAAATAACATTGAACTATAACATAGAAATTATGTGATGCCCATTCGAAATTATTGAAAGCCAGATTAATTATTCAAAATAAAAAAAACACGCTTGTTTTCATCAGTCAAAAATATAATTACCAATAATTCAATAAACTAGCTAGAATCTGTGGTTAAAAATTGAAACACCGTTCGAAAACATCGTGTCAATAATTTATTCGTTTGACGGCTTACGACTGAATTGCAAAAAGTTTTTTATGATACTTCCACCGCCGAATTTCCGTAGATATAATTTTTCATCGACAAAACTTTTTTCGACTTTTATTAAAAATTGTGTTCGACTTTTCTTTATTTTTCTTTTGTAAAAAAATATTTTGTGCGAAACTGCTGTTCCGTCGTCGGCGCTGTGTTGCACCACAAACAGCGTACAGCGGCAAATTTAGAAGCAGTATTTGGCGTTATTACTTTCCAGCAGAAATTTTAAGCGATAACGGCGGCAAATTGTACATTCCTACTTCATATGTTTGATCAATATTTCGTTTATTTTTGCGTTTAAAAAATATCGCGAGTCCTACCGCATGGTACCCGCGGTATAATAATACTCACGTGCACGGTCGTGTTCGCGGCGGGCATGTAATAGCCCTCGCACTCGTCGTCCGGAATGGTCGGGTCCCTTTCCAGCGCCGTCTGGTTGACCATGGCCACTATTGCCACGGACATGTTGGTCCTCATTATGTAAGCGTTGGCCATGCCGAGGAACAACATGAACGTAACGATATGACGGGAGCCGATCCATGCTGAAAACGAAAACAAAAATATATGTGTTAAAACGGATTTGTATAAACTACAGTTGTAAACGCATCGCCGCAATAGTAATTTATTGTAAAGCACAAAGCCGTGTAGAAGAATGCTTATGAAATCTTTTTTTTTTTTTTACGCGACATTTTCCATTTTCATTTGCAGAGTAAACAGTTATAGATAACTAAAGATAATATGTATATCACATAAATACTATATTATTGGGATATACGTATCATTATTCTATGCAGATATTCGGGTATTGCTCGGTGAGAATCAACAGATTCAATGTAATGTTTGGTACACAATAGGTACAAATTAAATTTTTAACACTCCAAGCTATATTATGATACAACGCCATGGCGATTGGTAAGTTTGTGCTTAGAAAATATATGAAAGCTTCACATAATATACACACACATATTAATGAGTGTAAACCATAATGATTGTCGTTTTTGGTCAAATCGTTAAACAATTGGCAAATTATCACACGTGCAGTATTGTACCTTGTTAATTTTTTTTTACATTTAATTAATTATTTCTAATCCCGATATGTTACTGTATAATTTATTAATGATAATTATACAAATTTCTATTCTGGAAGATTTAATTATGAACTACTTAGATTATTACAGTCAAAAACAATAATGTACTTTATTATATTAAATCAAAAAATATAAAACCAATAAACCAATTTTTTTTATTTAGCTTTGGCAAGCAAACCTTTATCAATGCTCAACATTAGTAATATTCAAAAAATTATTTGACCGATTTAATTGAAATGATTTTGTTAGATCTGTTTGATAAAAATTGTTAAACTTATTACCTGACGTGTGCCGCAGTATAGGTAAAATTGAAGAAACATTTCAAAATTTAAGTCATAAAACAAGTATTGAACGATTGATAATTTTTTAATAATTTATCATTTGCTTATATTTTAACCTTATATTAGATACACGTCAAATCATTATTTTTGTATTTTATCTGGATACAAATAATAGTTATCTTTCCTAACAATAGTCGTAAAATATTGTAGCTTTTGTGGTTTTTGTGGCTTCAGTGATAAGATAAGTTATATGAGGTTAGATGTTTTACAGTTGCTGCATATGCTACTATTTTAGCGAAATGCTTAAGAAGCATATAAAACAGAGTCATTGTAAACTGTTTGACGAACATTAAGTGTAGTGTATACATCAATGATATAAGTCATACCTACTATTGTTGTAATAAATAATAAATAAACTACATAGGTGCCAAGAGGTTCTAAAATATTGATGTATACACACAGTACACGAAATATTTTTACCTGTCTAACAGACCGAATAATGCCAAGTTTTGTAAAAAGTTACGCCATAATAATAGTATGAACTATTTACCTATTTAAAACTGTCAAAAAAATTACTATATTATTATTATAAGTATGACTCAAATGTTTAATTGATTGGTAAGAAATAGGAGATTAGCTATTTAGTTTAATACATATGTACCTATATATGATATATTCTAACCTGCGTTAGAATAAAATCGTATCACATATATCAAGAGTAAGAAAAGATGTATAAAAATGTTCATGTAGAGGTATTCAAGAGAAATCATGAATGGACATTGTAAAGCAAGTGATTCCAATAAATACGAAGTGTGAAAAAATATATAAAACTTTTTATGAACTTAGCAACAAAACAATATATGTGAATCCAAAGAAATCAGTTTTTAATTTTTAATTAATTTCTTTCTAAATAATTTTCAATGGCACGATTCAATGTAGATCAAATAATATTCAATCAACAGCAGAATAAACAGTGTTGTCTTTTAGATTATACTTATAAGCTCACAATAATTTTAAGTTTATATTATAGAAACTGTTCCTTTTTACATTTCAATTTATCTCGGAGGAATTTTTCAACCATTATTTATCACTCCACAATAATTGTCAGATTCCTATTTAAGCTAATGCAGTTTCATCCGTATAATATTTAACCATTTGGTCTACAACTGTTTGCTTTTAGTGTACTCCAACTTACTTCCAAGTCATTAATGAATTAACAACACCGATTTTTCTTCAACCAAAATGGGTTACATTTTAATAAATAATAGAAATACGATTTTAAAGTTGATTAGAGTAACGTGTCCAAACGATTTTGTAGGTACTCGTATTTCTATTTATCAATATAATATCGAATCATAAATATGTAAACTCGCTGCAGTTAAATTGTATACGTTTAATGCTTAATGCCCGAAACTATTGTCCACCGTTATCGTTAAATACTTAGTAATCTGTTATTTATTATCGGTTGATTATATCATTAGCATTTTAGTGTTTCAATGAGCACTATATTATACCGTGTACAAACAATGTAAATAATTGTCATATTTTAGTTGCCGTGTAAGATTTGTAAGCACCCATGATAAAAAAATTGCCGCGCTTACATTATTATAACTATTTGAAAACAGCTTAGGTATCACGCACGTCATAATATAAAACCTGTATGAAATTACGATTGGATCCGTCCTTCTCGGTGTCGATGATAATATTACTTAACAGAAGAATTTTTTTGTCCCAAATATTAAATTGTCGATACCCGGAAACACGATCCTTTGTTCATTTGGATTTTGCTGCAGTTGTATCTATTACACCACCCGAGATATCGATCACCATTTTAACACTGTCGATTTTCAAAATATTTAGTTACACGTGTACCTGGCCTGCCTATACAATTAACAAGTTACATCGCCCACCGCATCACCATTAGGTTTAATAGTGCAGATTATTACTATTTTGTAATAAAATCTGGACGCACAATATTATGTGGGCCGTTCGAAAATTAGTTTTACTCCGTTTACGCGTGCTGCAGGCACATCAATAAAGTAACCGGTTAATATAGAAAATTAACATTCTAGGCATATTACTAATTAATTGTAGTAATTAATTGCGCCGACTGTATACATCAAAGGTACACATGTATTATTTTCAGCCAACTTAAGCTTACGTAAATTGCCAATTATCTGGTTAATAATATTATTCTGCACGAATATAATACATATAATTTATTTATTTATTTATTTATAAAAGTAGTGTACGGGCTTTGTATTTATAATTTAATAGTGTTTTGATTTTAATGTTGTCCTCTCACTCGTTATCGGTCCACAGTCCCTTTCTATATTTGTACCTACTCAAACAACGCCAATTGTTCAGCTGTAAAACTGTACACTTAAAACTGTTTAAGAAATGTTAAGGTGCTGGAAGAGATAAGTCGCGTAATGAATTGCTTGGCTAAATGTAGTGAACTTAATTTTATTCCAGTCTACCGGAATATTTGGCCGGAGCTCAAAAATATAATCTGCTCAACGTGGTATACGTGGGATGATAAATCGATATTTATTTATTTATTTTTTGCTTTACGGAACAAAACGGAATGAAAATCGACGTCTAGATCCATCAAACATTTTTCTTCATTCGTCTGTCGTATTATTATACCGAATCATATTTCAATACGTATACCAATGAGATACAAAAATAAATTTCAATAGGTATTACCTAGTATTATATAATATTTACGTTACAATCTAACACGAAAAATTTTATTTCATGCTTACAAAAATATTGTTTGGCAGCCTTTTGATTAAAATGTTTAGTAATAGTATATTTGTTAACATAAACATTGCTAGCAATGTTTATTGAAATATAAAACAACCAACGACTATACTAACCGCGAATATACTTGGTATTATTTTTGTACAAACTAACTACGGTTCGACGATTTTAAACATATAATATAATATTAAAGTAATAAAATAGTTGTAAAACCGGCTAGAATGGGAAATAAGATTATAAATGTATATTATATATTATGTAGCGACGACAGACCATAAATGTATTACAAAATATGTGTCATTATTATTAAAGTTTTAGACGATATTTGTTTAGTCGAGTTGAACGTCGCAGATATTGTCATCGGAGTAAACATAAAATATCATCAACTCAACCTGGCCAATTTATATTATAATTATTACTAAATGATATTTTATCGTTCGTTCCGTCTGGCGACTGCCGTAATAAAAATATATATTTACGCGTAATCGCATGCGCAAATGGAATTAAAACCATGCCGTGGTATATATTATTATAGCTGTTGTACGCATCCACCGGAGGCCGACGGATATCCGTTATTAATTACAACTACAACGTGGAAATATGCGAAGCGGACGTGTGGTTTTCGCGTTTGCCCAAAACCCGGAGTACGCGCAACCTGAGTCCCAGATCGAGAACCCGATATTAGGTCCTGACCTAGACGTTACTCTAAATGAGCTAAATAAATTTAAACGATCCTTATTCAATGGCTGGCTATATTAATCGTGTACTATAAAATATATTATTTTAAAGAAAAATATTAATAATAAAATCAGATACAGAATTTGGATAGGTCACTGGGGCGAGTATTGTATTGAATTTGAAAGCAACGATTAATCATTAGTATAGGCTATAATAAATTCTAGATGCAATATTCCATATATATTTATATATTTTATATTTTTGTAATATCATTTTTAAGAACTATTATCCTTTGTGTAAAAATTTTAATAACTGAAAAAATACTCATTCTAATTTTGAATTACGTGCATTAAAATTTTCAAAAAAATATACACTCAATAATTTATAAAACTGAGATTATTTAACAAAAAAAAAAAAAAAATCATCGTGTGATATCATTAATACAATTGCAATAAAATAATTTTACCAGCTCTCTCTCTCTTATCATTAGCCTAAGATATCTCCTACCGCGGTATTATTAACTATCGATCCCGTTTAATCCTGGATCAAAAACACCGAATACGGGAGAGATTGGGTGGCGGTCAATCCATATAATATGTACCTAGGTACACATATTATGAATAACGGCGGTGCAATAATCGCAGCTACCCGATAGGTACAACACATGCCTATAATATTAAATATAAGCACACGGTCACATATCGTTATATTATTATATAGAGTCGAGAGGCCGACGACGATTGAGCTCAACGGCGATATCGAATGTTGTAATAAATAATAATAATAATACACGCTAACGGGACGATAATATTATATTATATACGCGTACTTACACCGAGACTGGAATGATGGGTTCGGGAATTAAAACCCCGTTTGGCCTTTGCGTGACGGGGACACGACGACCGAGACGTGGGTTAACGACGACATCATCGCACGCGCCATGTCCGTACGCGTGTGTGTCTTCCCCCTTTTGGTGACGTTCGATCCGATGGGCGGGGGAAAGGGATCAAATACGTCGCGTCCTCGGCGGCGTGCGCCGTTATCGCGAAACTCGTATAAAAATACGCTCGCTGCAGACCTTGCAGATGCCGTAACAACAATACTATAAAATAAGTGTACGGATACAACACGCATTATATGCTGTACAACATCTCCTATAATATATAATATAATAATAACAATATGTAATACGTAATAATAATAGCGTTGTAAATTTGAAACATTATCGTCGAGATAACAACGCGGCCGCCGAGGGCAGACCTTGCAGACAACGAACAGTATTGTAATAAAATATAATATACTATATATTATATTGTTATAGATATACCTACCTCCCACGTACCGTAAAATAAGTAAATATATATGATATGGCTCAAACCTATTGTAACTAATGGCTATTGTACCTCCCCCCCCAATAGTTTGTAATCTAAGACTGTGGAAAAAAAATTAAAAAACGGTATCTATAGGTATTGTTAGTTTATATGATTTTATTTAGTTTTTTTTTCTCACGAGTACTCATAGACATAACCGCGAGTGAGGAAATCCGCATGATAAATATATAATGATAATATATACATATTTGCGCAGCTGTAGTTCAAGCTCTGAGACGACGCTTCGTCTTTTATTTAATATCGATTTGATTCCCGTTTAATAATTTTCCACGAAATAATTTAAAACCGAATTACATCAATGCTTAAAAATGAATATCGAGATCCATCCCAACGGATTAAGCTGGGAGACTAAAAGTAATAACCTCCCACAACAATTAATAACTCACGCGGAACTTAATTGATTCCATTTTTACTCTAATGAAGATTCAATATTTAATAACCATTATCATTTCGCCTTCGCGTACTTCAATTATTAATTAAACGAAACGACGACGGCGGTTTAAGTAGTTTGTAATAATATTCTGTAGTGTATTTATATATATATATATATATATATATATATATTTATACCAAATTATATACATAATAATATTACTAAAACCTCGTGAAAATAATACATTAAAAACAATCCATGTTACATAAACCATATTCCAATTTAACATTATCAGTAGATACAGGTATAATAATATGATATTACTTATAAAAAATTGATTAAATTTGACATTCGGTGCGATGAAAAACCACATTTACAATGATATTGCACGTTCGACGGAAGACTTAACATTTGAAAACTCACCTGCAATTGCAACTAATAGCTATATATAGATAAATGTGAATAACTAGTGATTTCATATAGATAATCCTATATATTTTATAGAAACCGGGTCCCAGCATCATGTGGATCATAAATTATTGAGCAGCACAAAAATTCACATTATATGCAATGGCCAATGAGAGTGAAATCAAATAGGTATAGGTTTGTTCATTTATTGTAGACAATTCAAGTTCAATTCAATGATTTTATTCTGCACCAATATCAGAGCGCGTTTCTAAATGAAATATACATTTTTTTTTTTTTTTGGTGATATGAAAAATATAGGTTTCGGTATAAACTAATAATAATATACATCTATACATAGGCGTGTCCAGACCTTATTCGCAGGTCATGCACAGCAGTGGCATATTCAGGGAAAGTAGGTTTCTGCACCCCCCACACCCCCTAAAAAAAATTTGGTTTTGGTTTAAGGATATGACCCCCAAATTTCTTAATAAGCTTTATCATTATTAATTATTATCTAATAATTCGGAATAAAAAACAATATTCCTTTTATTA
>JACXSJ010001843.1:9896-67795 GCA_014851325.1 Pentalonia nigronervosa | reverse complement strand
CTGCGGGGGTACTACTGTGGTTTATACACCGTTTTATACGTCAGCTGCTTGGATGTACGGATATTGAACAATTCATTTAGTGTGAAACTTAATGCACGAAATGGTCTCGACGAGTCTCGTCACATTTATCATTCACGAGCGGCAGTGAATGTTGTTTGTGGTTAATTGATAAACAGCGTTAAAGAAAAAGAATAAATAAATGGTTAATTTACGTTTATACCTACCTATACATTTTTACGCGCGGGGGGGGGGGCGGACGAAACCGCGCCTGATGAACTGCAACCGTGTCGGCGAGTAATCTGGTAGAAAATTATAAAAAAAAAATCACCCTTCCCGAAATTGCAACCTAGGTGGGCGACGGGCAAGGGGGTGGTAGTTAAAAGAGAAACCCATTAAAGATCGAACACCCGACACCTCGCTCTTCTTATATACCGTTATAATACACACGAGGAAACGCGATAACGCGACTCGAACGAGAGAATCTCAAAGAGGCGCCGTCATGGAGATACCGACAGACGAATTGGTATACGTGCGAGAGCGCGGGGACGCAAAAAAGTAATAATAAATAATAATACGTGGAGGAAGAAGTAAAAAAAAAACCGCTCGGGACGTTTTTTAATTACACCCTTTGAAGCTATCAAAGAACTCGGTAATCGGTTAATTGAACCGCCATGCAGACACATTAATGTTTCATGAAATCTCCGCGAGAACTTATGTGCGCATTAATAAGGGAAATATTCCTTTCAAGTCGACTCGAGTTTTTATCACCACCGGTCCGCCCGGCCTTTTGTAATTTTCGCACCCGATGTATACCGTGTAACCGAATAGCTTTCGCGCCTCTTTTGTGCTCCGGCGTTAAATTCGATTTCAGCTTTAATCACAGTACTCGGTTAATACACGCGCGGAGCTTTCAACTCGGGCGAAAATTAACTGTCAACTACTTTGCTTTGGGCTTTACGGTTTTTTCGCCCCCCCCCCTCCGGTCGTTCCTGTGGGATGTTGTCGTTTTTATATGCATTATTCATAGAAACGTCGACGCCACCGCCACCAACTCCGCCCGAACGTTTACTAAAATGTGTAATAACACTATACGCGTTACAACAGCATATTACAATTAAGTGCGATCTTTAATGAACGCGTATATATACGGAGGTACACCTATATATACTATACGTAATTATAATGTCAAGTGTTTATAGACGGATCAGATTACACGGCATCTTTAAGAATATTACATAAACATGATTTTTTCCGAATCGAATATTCCCTTGGAAACCACGTACAATTAAATAATTAATCAAGGCAAAAATTTAATAAATTTAATATGCAGAGTGTTTGTCTTCGTATACATAACCCGCTCATTTTATATTCTCTACTCATCGCCGCTTACCGACTAAACTTTAAAGCGCCCCAAACTATTCGAATATACTTGATGGAAATCATATTTTGTTATTTAATTTTTAATATATTTACTCTTGATGAACTGGTGACCATTTTTAATAATCACAAAAACATTTAATGTTTATTGCGGCACCCTAAAATTTATATATCTTTTTAACTTATTGTGGGAACGACCGAAACATGTTTTAAAATTTCCGACTAGAACTTATACTGCTATATCCGATAGCGTAATTGTATGGGATGAGGGGGGGGGGGCAAATGTCCCGTTGTTACCCCTGAAATTCCCCCCTCACCACTCAGATAGTATAAAGTAACATTAAAAATTATTTTCCTCAAATTATTGCATAAAGACATAAAATAGGTACATTTATTTCACGTTTTTTCCAGTTCTCCTGTTGTATATGTTGTCGCACTATATGGGTTACAAAAGTAATCCTATAATATTAGTTCATGAATTACAGGATTATTATCACATTATTTTTCAAACAAGTTATAGCACTTTTTGCTTAGCGAACTCTTATGTACTTGAGTGCTTCAATATTTTAAAACGATATGACATAAGACTTGTTGCCAACTGCCAAGCCTCATAAAATGAGTTATAACTTAAAATACTTGTCACTCGTGTAAAAACAAACAACAGTACGTTATGGTAACGTAATGATTTCGCACCATCTAGTATTTTTGCCCGGTTATGTTTATCACTCGATTGAAAATCACGGATCCCGGATCTTTTGGACTTGACGTTTTGCGTAAACTCCGCGCGAAGTTCGGTTTTCCTCTGGCCGCCGCCGTGTACGGTCGTCGATCGCGAGTATGTAAAAACGCGGAAAAACAACGGAGGACACATCCGCTTGTCGAATAATGATATACAAATGACGCGCAATAAACTCACCGGGCCCACATCCCGCACGAAAACAGATAACGGTTTACTACTCTGCTATTACTACCACTATCGCGCTATACTACTATTACCGCTTACCGTATTATAATATATACCTATAATACCGACGTCGTTTTATTTTTATTATTATTATTTTTTTTTTCCGCGCAACTATATCTCTCCCCGGGGGTAGTGATACGTGTATGTGTGTGTCTGTGTAATAGCACCCTTTACTTCCTGTTCGACATATGCGTGAAACGTGTGTGTTTGTATGTATATGTGCGTGTGTATACGTGTGTGTGTGCGTCGATCGAGCCGGGTTGCATAACTAATTCCGTTTAATAGCGAGCTCGTCGTAAAACCGTACGACTATGCGCACGCGGTGCTCCGGCGCTTCCGGAACGAGGGTTTTTCTGGTGAAAAAAATAATAAATCGCGAGTGAGGGGCAGCGGAGAGAAAGAGAGAGAGAGAGAGCGGCGTAGACACCTAAAAAATAAAAATAAACGAAAAATACGCTGTTTTTCGTGAATAATTTATTAACGCGCGGCGGAGGCGAATCCGATTTGAACGTCTGTTCGGTTTTATTTGAATATATCACTATTACTCTCTCTCCCCACACCGCGCCGCCGGTCCCGCTGTTATTTTATTATATTCGCGCGCGCCGGATGCCACCGGAGAAGAGCGTGCAAATGATCGTCGCGCCCGCGACTTACGATTCCGCACCATCGAGCAAATGGTGAGCCATCGTCGCAATAATAATAATATATTATAGTAAAAAGCAGCATTACATTATGTAACAGTATTATACATCGGATCGGGTTGTCTGTGGCGAATCGCGTATACACACACGCGAGCGCGATGCAAATTCGACAAAAACGGCATTCACGTCTCCGCGGGGGATCATATGCTGCCACCTCGGGCGCGTGTGATTTCTCGCGTTTATCGACGCAACGACAACATCCATTTGTTAAAGCGGCGGCGGATGAGGGGCACACTGCGGCGGACGGTGTCGTTGCAGCAGTACAATATGATATTGTGTAGTTGACGTTTTTCGAATTTCCCCAAATATGTCCCAGTTCGCATAATATTATTATATAATGGTATGCAAATACTAATCCTAATGGCGTCTCGATATAAACCATCACGTCATTTTGCGTATATCGTGCGCGTACATAAATAATAATAAAAAATAGTGCGTATGCACATATATTAAGTGATATTATTATTATATTATGTATATGCGTCGATGTCTCCTCCTCTCTGTCTTGCGTATGTTTTCTGTTTGCGTGCATAAAAAAAATTATTGAGGGATATCGAGAAACATATTATATTATGTTATTGTACTTTGAATTGTTCGTGTGTTCTGTAAATATTATGTTTTATTTGAAATAACATAATATATACGTCATACATGTAATATAGAGGTACAACGTACGATACGTATACATTGATCACGTATATCACCGCATACACCATCATCTCCGTCTTCTATTAGATATCTTTTTTACTATTATTTTTCTAATTGTTTTAGCCGAAAATTAAAATTATTTTTATTATTTCAATTAGGTATTTGAAAATGTTTACATGACGGCGAGATTTAAATAATCACAAATGTGGACGTTTTGCAATAACACAGTAAACGGATAATAGATACTTCGTGATATTATTATATGACATATACTATACCGAGTTTGTGTTGAGTTCTAACACGCGTATTAAAAGCCAGAACCCCTTACAGATTTATTTAATCGATAAGATTGAAACCTTTCAAAATGAAATACCTTTGGACTGTATATTTAGATTTTCAGTTCAAACGCAAAAATCGTTCGGTGAGATGGAAACACGTTGATAAATTTATCATATACAAATATAAAGTCATATCGTTCTGTTAAATAATTGAATTTACATTCACGGCGTATTAAGGACATCTATAGGGTATAGTTGGTTATTTCATATACTAATTGGGAGTTTTAACTGCTGATGGATTATTTTTTTCTCGTATATATTTTAAAATTCCTAAAGGCTAAAAAGAATATTAATAAAAAAAAGCTATTACGTTTCAAATTAATTTAAACCAGAAACAAAAATACTGATATTTTAAAATTGTTAAAAATAATTGACTTGCCTTAAATAAACGTCTTACCATCAAAATATTTTAAAAAATAGATTTATAAATTGGTTACTTTGAATTTTTTCAAAAAAAAAAAAATTAATTTAAATTCAAATTTTTTATTTTTAGTACTAAAAATAAAAATGAATAATTTTAAACCTTATTATTATAACACAAGTGTCTACACATTTTATAGAAAAAAAAAATGTACGAGTATGACTAAAACAGTAGTTTCATTTGTCAGGTCAATCTGTTACACCTTGCAGTTTACAATATAATATGATATAAATAACACGACACACAAGTCGCCCGAGTCTTGACGTAGAATAATAATAGCAGTAAATCGATTCGGCGGCAAGTTAAAAGAATCGTTCGCACGCGTCATCGCCGCGGCGTTACTGCGGCAGACACGACACGTCATCATTTCAATAATGGTCTGCATGTAACGAAGCATATAGGTATACACACTATCGTGTACGTATATTATTATTATTATTATAACTGGTAACCCGATAGAAAAGTGGTATACGGTTACGTGTAGAATCCGCCGTCATCCGGAATATTTATGATGGCGGCGCGACGGCGGCGTCCGTGGCAAATTGGGTTTATTGGACGATTATAATATTACGGCGGCGCGGGGGTCGCCGTCAAGAAAAAGCCGAAGGTTTTTCCTATAAACACAAAGTGTCCGACGGGCCTTTTGATTTATGATGCGAAAAGAAAACGCCGCCAACCCCCGGAACGTCGTCGGCCGCGAGGGCGGCTGCAGTGGAACTTAACACTTAGTGCGCGACCACGTACCGGCGCGACGCGGACGGATGAATGATGAACGTTGTAGGTCCGCATCGGCGGCGGCGACTATTTGTCATCTTTTCCTCGCGAGGTATAAATATAATATTCTCCGGCCCGGTTTTATATTTTCCTCTCTCTCTCTCTCCCTCTCTATCACACACACACACACACTCTCTCTCTCTCTCTCTCTCTCTCTCTCTCACTTTCTCCAATATTCCCTCGCACGGCACACAGCCGCGAAATGCACGATTTCCTCCGATATACATCTGTCAATGTCGGCCGGAAGACGTGACAATAACGAAATCCGCGCCCGAGTCGTCCGAAACGTATATAATATTCGCTGGTTTTTCGGTTTTCTGGTTCAACCGCTCCGCGTATATATAGTTACTACCATTGATTATAAATACTATTACTATAGTATTATTATAATCAATTATGGTACTACGGAATATATTGAGCTACACAATATTGTAGAACAAGTCGCCATAAGCCGTATACACGTGATATTGATGATCGCAATGACGTAACCTTGCTGAGGGTGTTTTGGGTGTTGGAACACCCCTCTCTCTCGCCATATCAATCGTATTTAAGTAAAAAATGAATTCCTATGGTTCTTTTGATATTATGCCAGTATAATCAATACAAAAATTAATGTGACTACAATATTGTGTTTAAAGCACTCCACAGCTGCTGACTACTATTAAAATATAAAATTAAAACAACAGCTTAAAAAAAACTCCGCATACGCGCCTGAGTTTTCAACTATTTGAAAGTACGGCGAATAAAGAAAATTTGATCTTATGCCGCTTGGTTAGGCGATAGAGTGCCGAGTAAGGGGTGGGTGGGGAGGGCGGAGAGGATATGTCGCGTATGGCGAACGATCTAAAGCTGCGGTAAGACCAAAGTTTGCCCGTGTTTATAGGACGTGATTATTTTCGACGAGCGCAGCGTTTCCCCGGGAGTACATATTATATACACGCGGCGGGTTTTCCGAAGAAATCAATTACGAGGGAATATGTCGGACACGACGGATTTAATCGAAACGCCGACAGAATTAAAAGCAAACAACTGTATAGTCTTGTGTGTACACGGAGGAAACCAGGCCACGTCTTGTGCAAACAAGTGGAAGGGTGTGCTGTCCGATGACGGGTAGGTAATTGGTTCCGGTCCGAGTTGTTTGTATCCCTCATCCCGTAAGTCATCCGATCGTTGTGTTGTTCATCCAGAAACACGGACGTCGGAGACACGTCCAATTTTGATTATCGAAAAACGGTGTTCATGAAGGTTTAACTTTTCTAAGACGTTTCCATGCCATATGTATTTATATATATATATATATTATGTTATTGTGTGCAGTGGTCATAACTAGGGGTTATCAAAAGAGACACTGGTTACATCATCTGCAGTTTTTTCGTTTTTTAAATTGATATTCAATTTGGAATAACGTTTTAAAATAACTGAAGAATTTTTTTGTCTTAAGCTCTATGATATTTTTTATATTTTTATTTGCCTATATTGATATAATGTAATTAATGTTTATGACAAATACGGCTTGTTTTTCAGTATATAGTTGTATTTATAGGTTTTTTTTATACATTTTTTAATAAGTCCATATAATATACAATCTAATATATTTTAAACTAATAAAAAAAAATATTATTTAGCACTTGTTTAGTTAATATAAGAACTTTAAAAAGCAAACACATAATATACATTTTGACGGGAAAATCAATTAGCTAACTTAGCAGATACGCACCAATCTCAGTAAACGAGCACAATCATTTTATACAATTGTACCAATCGATTACGTTGTAATAAATTATATATTTTTATGTTAACATTTAAAATCAGGTAATAATATAATAGCTTACCGATATAATCTAATTTGAAAATTGACAACGAATAAGTACATAATAAAGATATTTGATAGTTGATTTTTCCCATTATGGAAATACAGAGTTGAATGTGAAATTGTTGGTTTAATTTTTATTAGCTTATATTTAATAAAAGAACTGAAATTGCTTTCTTGGCGCATTGTGGAGCTTATATAGTGTTATCTTTTCGATTTGTAGGAGAAATGAATGGAAGTCGAAAAGAGATAATATACGTGTGTATATGTATGTAGGTATGTGTGTGTGTGTGTGTATTGCCTTTTGGAACCCTAAGGAAAAAAAAGAGAGAATTGAAAGCTTTTAACAGCAAACAGTGTGTCGAATTGAATCAACGTATTTTCCGGACTGTTAAGCTCAAGGGCGGGTGAAGAAGAAGCAGAAGAAACTATGTTTGGTATTTTCTTTTATTAACTTTTCACAGGAAATCTGTTTTCTAAATTCTATCGATAAACTATCCGAATGCCGAAAACGCCAAAAACAAATTGAACAGTATACGTTATGCTTTCTCTTCTATATTTTATTTTTTGTTTTCGCCGGACTTAAGCCAATAACGTGCATGACGATTCGAATACGTTTTCCCGCCCGAGCTTGGTCCATTTCCACTGATTGGTCTCCGTTTTGTTGACGTTGTTCTCGTACAGTCTAGTCATGATCGCCTCCAACACGGCCGACGATATGGCGGAATTTTTCCGGACGTCCAAAACAACCAGCGTGTCGTTGATCATCAACGTGGACAGCGCCAACTGTGCGCCGCGGTCGGTGAGCCCGCAATTCTGCAGGTCCACGGCCTTCACGTAAAAGTCGTCTTTCAGTGTCTCGAACAGGTCTGCCATTCCCGCGTCGCCGATTCCGGTGTTGTCGTTGAGCGTCAACCTCCGCAGCCCGTGCATGATGTCCGGATTGGCTGTCCTGTATCTCAGCGAGTGAGCCCAACACTCTTCGTGCCGCTTGACCTGCTGTTTTTTTATCACGTCCAGCAGACCGGACTTGGCCGACACACGACTCAGCGAACATCCGGACAGGTCCACGGACCGGATGTTCGGTTTGTCCCTGAGCATCCGACACAACGACAGGCAGGCTCCGTCCCCGATACGGCTGTAGGCCAGGGACAAGTGCTGGAGTGTTTTGTTGGTGTCGATACCGGTTATGAGTGTTTCCAGAGCTTGTTCGTCGAAGAGCACGTTTTCCAGCTCGAGGCAAACCAGTGCGGTCGTGTTGATCAATACATCACGAACGGAAGTAGCGATCAGGCGTACCACGTAGAGTGTGCTTACAGCCAGAATGTTTCTACGGGAAAACAATCACGACTTTAATGTGACGGCAATTATAATAATTAAGTACAGATAATGGCGCAATATATATTTTTTTTTACGTGTGGCTAACCAAGACATTTATCGGCCGGCACAACCCGCCATCATTATAATCATCTACAATTCTAACATATGTCCTATTATTGATTTATGAGATAATCATACAATATAATATAATAGCATATAACCTTCAGCTCATCGACTAGTTACTATAGGATACATTATATACATACGTTTCTACCACCTATTTATTTATTATTATTTTTGGAGGAGGGCAAGTGTTCCCCATGTATCTGGGGATTTGCACCACTCAACAACATTGTAAAAATATTTAATTGTTTTTTGATGTGCAAAAATCGTATTTACTGTAAGTTATTTATTTTATATACCTATACGGGTTTATATATAATTGTGCATGGCGTTTTTACGACGTACGCTTTTGGAAATCATTAAAACAAGGACATTACAATATTTATGGATACGTTTTTAGAAGCGATAATACGCGTTAAAATAATAAAAATATGGTCATATAATTATTTAAATAAATATTTTATGAACTTAATGTAGGTAATTATCTCTTAGAATATTTTTTAGTCCAGTCCCACTTATTTTACCTCTGGGTAATATAGCTCACGAATTGATTTATAACATTTTAATCTTCCATAATGTATTTATTTTTATTATTTTAAACTATATATCACTATTGTATATAAATATAATTTACATATACCTACTGTAAATAAAAGCATAAGAATATAATTTAAAAACATTTTTTTTTTCAATTATATTTGAAAATTTGAATTTGAATAACACTCACTTTGGAGCTTCAACGACACTACCGAATGTGTCGTAGTTTTTTGCCAAGATTTCCGTGTACCGTTTATTTTTTATGCTCACGTGATGGGTACTAGTGTCGGTGCTCAGCGCTTCCATTGCGGTTTGCCAATCGTCAGCCTTCATACGATCACCCAATAGTTCAATGGAGTTCATCTTAACGCTGCATTTTATCCAGGGCACTGGACGCGTCTTGTACTTGCCGCAAACAGCTGCGTATATTAATTCAAATTTGTGTTTCACCGAACCTTCGAACGACTCGTTGGATCTGATAGTTGATAATGATGGCTTACGTTTTTCGCTATGAGATGACATTTTGGAGGTATTCGATTTGGACGAATGACCCCGTCCTAAAACCGACATGATTAACAGCGATTTAGTATGATAATGTAAACTCGGAAAAATTTCGGAAAATTCTCGGAAGAATATAACTAAACATGTGTTATTTGTTCTTAAAATGAGTTTTAAATAATATTCACAAAAAAAAAAAAAAATAATAATAAATACAATTGAATATATTATTATCTTATATTTTAATGATTAAAGTTGACATGTTTATAGGTACTAGACGGACAAACAATACACTTACGCGCTATGACAACTTATAAATACGTCGAGAAAATATATTAAAATTCCTAAAACGATCAAGTTTTTCTTATTACACCACAAAATTGTATCTATGACGATACAATATTATATATTATGTAGTCCATTTTCCGTCAAAGAGTATAGATTAACTATTATTTAGGGCGTTTGTCAAGTGCGTCCCAAATCATTTAAGCTACCCGAAATGCACTGTGAAATGGTTATTATTATTTATTTTAATTTTTTGTCTTCTGCCTATTTTTACACATTTTTGACCTAGAGAGTCATAGTCGTGCTCTGTTATTACCTAAGTTAAATTAAAATTCAGTTTCCCCAACATTTCCATAGTCGTTGTAAAAATTACGTATATATGATAGTACATATTTTGTACTATCATAATCGGTTCTGCCTCTTAAAAGTTCTGGCTATGGATCTCAAAGGACAACGAAAAAAGGTAAATATTAAAAACGGGGTGCATTCAGGACATCCCCATCATTATGATGTGTTGCCAACAGAGTATCCAAAACGGAACGTAGAAATAATAATAATATAGTGCGAGTTCAAAGTCGTAAAGCGTGTTTTTTCATCTTAAAGAGGTATTACAGTAAACCTTATAGTAATATATGAAGAGTATAACATATAGCTATATAATATAGGTAACTATTATTGTTTTGTTTCGGTTGATTCCAAACGGCGCTCATCCCCAGTTCGCTGTGCATTTTTTATCGTCTTATTACCGCTTTAATAACAACTTTTCACAACAAATTTCACGCGACACTTGACCCAAGCCCTTTTCCGGTGCGCAATTTTCGTGTGAAACACGCCACGCGTTTTTCTCCGTTTTTATTTTTCTTCAAAGACGATTTCCTTCGATACCCCGAACGCTGACAACCGGATTACATAATTTTCAACGGAAACCTCCCGCAGAACCCTCGGCTCGGATAAAAATAATGCAACGGAAAAAAAAAATAATAATAATAAAACCAAGACCGTCTTATCTTTTTACAGCCACCCTATCATTTCGCGTTCATCTCTCACCAGCACGCATCGACGACCACCGGTGTTTCTCTTCCCGCCACGCCACAGTCCTATTTATTGTATTATTATTATTATTATTATTATTATTATACGAACACTTTGGCGGGCCTTCGGCGAAAGGCGGGCGTGTGTTTTTTTTCCTTCTATACATAATATATGTGCCTACTCTTTTGCCGCACCTTGTGCGTTTTAGTTTATCGCCAGAAGAATTTTAAATTATAACGTTCTTTGTCGTGTGTAGTTCTATAAAGGGTTTCATTTGGTTGAGAAAAGAAAAAAAAACAGTTTTTGCGAACACGAGAAATAAAAACGAAAAAAAAAAAAACACACAGACAGACAGTTTTCCGTCGACTCTTTTCTCTAAACTCCCTCATCCGAGTAATGCATTTCCATAATTTTACTTTCGGGGTACCACATAGTAAATGACAAATAAATTTGACGGTGCTGGCAGCCGTGTTCTTGGCACTCGAGCGCGAACAAACTAATGCCAAAGAGCGTATCATTATTTAGTCAGACTATAATATATATTTGGAATAATACAACATCAGTGAATTCGCTACACGCACGTTATGCATACACGACCATTTCCACCCGGCCGTTAAGACGTTTTATTGAAATGGTTTTACTGCGTGTGCGTGTATATATATATAAGAACTTTGCTCAAATTTCAGTAATTTCACAAACTGTTATTGCTTTGCAACGAACGGAGTTTGAATAGTTTTCGTATGAAATAATATGCTTTACACCGGATTGTCTCTCTAAATATTAGTTCAATACTTATATTTAATTGTTATGTTTTGCTGAATAACTTCTAATGACGTTTGTTCATTGAAATAAAAAAAATTTGTTATTCTGCTGTTTATAATATACGGCTCATAATTATTAAAAAACGACCACAATTTGGCACGATATAATTATGGGACGATTCTCTCAGTATATTCTTAGTAAAAATCTAGAGCACCCAAAGTCCGAAGTGTATTTATTTTGTTTTTATAGTGCTTTGGATTAAAGACACATTAGTTTTGAGAAACGATTGCGGAAGTATTTTTCCTTGTGTTGGATATACTTTGAAACTAACATTTTGCAAAATAAAAACCCGATACGATCCCATTAAGTCGGCGGTCGTAAAATTACTGCTCGCGTATATTTCTACTGCTACTAATAATTTTTCAAATTTGACGTTTCCGATTATTTTGTAAAGATACCATTAGGTACCTATTATAACAACTACTAAAATGTACGTTTTTATGTATCCCGATTTCCAATATTGTGTGTTTTTGTGTTACATACTTACACAGTACATAAGTATATTATACAGTGTGATTCACCAAACATGCTCACCTCTAATTTTTCATTTATGAATTCAATAAAATACTGATTTTCAGAATTTTTAAATATACTTAAAGACCATATTTTAAAATTCTTGAGATTTTTTTATATAACTTAAACAGTGTCCTGTAGCTATCCAGACTTTTATTTTTCAATTGATAATTCCATTTTTATACTGCAAGTATTTAAATGAATATATTTTTTAAACATTTTGATGCATCGAATTAAAAATTCTAACGAGTAGTTTCTCAGTTATTAAAGTATTTATTCTAAGGTTAATAATCCTTGAAAATGGTTTTATAAAAATATAAGATAGATTTTATATTGGATAATTAGATTAAGTTTTTATTATACACGAAACACTTTAAAAATTTATAAATGTCAACAGATTAATATTAATTACTAACAATTTTCAAATCGATAGATAGGACTATAGATATACAGATATAAGGGCTATCTTCCACAGGGGTCAATATACAATTTTTTAGAAATACGGGCTTGGGAGGAGGCAGCGGTCCCTAGTCCCCCCCCCCGGAGCCGCCCTTTATTTTTCAAATCCATTATCATGGATTTGATCGTCATAGTATATATATAAAGTCAAATAATTCAAAATCAACAATTTTTCAAATTTTGAGATTATGATTCACCGAAATTGTGAGAAAAATTATCTGCAAAAAAATGTACAGTAAAAAAAGGGAATTCACATTTGAAAAACAGAAGTTCGTATCTCCACAGGATATTTCTTAATAGTTGAATCATCCTGTACATAATATCAGCAGGAGTGTAGAAAAGCTACGTACGCGTTGACGGTTTATTACTATGTACTGCACTTTATAGATTACGACGTCGTAAAACCGATCAGGTATACCTACGCGAGATTTCGTTTAGGCAACTATATAATATAATACTGTACATAGTGAAGGGCGCACGACGTGTGTACCTGTGATAGTATCATGTCGGAAATAATGTGCTCGTACGCGAGTAATGTGATATTATTATTATTAATATTATATGTTATGGCGGAGTTTAAAAAATTGTTTATTTTTCAGCGTTATCGCAAATTTAAAGTCTAAAGTCTGGCGTTTCTCGCGTACACGCGATATCCGATAATATAATATACTGTACATAATACCTATATAATATACCTAATAACGACGTACCATTGTCGACATTACAACGACGATGATAGTGCGCGTAATGGACGAGTAGCGAGACGAAAGCTGACGCGCACGTTTAATTTCCTGGAAAAAGCGCAATGCGATAATGACAATGCGGAGCGCGGTCGGCGGCGGTATCGCGCTACACAACACGCGCTTGACGCACCCGCAGAGAACGATTTCGGGACGGAAATATAATAATAGGGAAAAAAAAAAAAAAAATGAAACACCACCGCCGCCGCCGCCGTCATCTCGTAATATTTTTTCCGTCGATTTTTCTCTTTTACCCCATCCGCCGGCGACGTGTGTGCCGCTGGAATCAATCATACGCGCGTCAAACACATGTAAAACGGTTTTAGATGGTACCGACACATTCCTCTCGTCTATATATATGTGTGTGTGTGTGTGTGTAGGGCCGCAGCCGTGTACGCTTCTATAATACGTGTGTGCATATATAATGCATAATGTACAATGCGTGCATCTACATATATGTCTAGAAAACGCGTTTTTATCGTCTCTTTTCTTTTCTTTTCCGTTTAAATTTAAAAAGACGATCGATTCATCATCGGCGTTCGCGAGCGCAGAGGGCGTGAAAAAGTCACGGGCTCACTCGTTCACCCCGTCACCCTGTCTCTGTCTTTCTCTCTCCCGCCGTCTCTCGTCCCGAAGTGAAATCACGTTTATTATATATTTTATACGCATATATATATATATATATGTGTGTGTGTAGAAATCGTATACATATGACGACGCCCGCGCGTGAAAATCCTGAGGGTTCGGTTTGTTGTCGGTCTGTTTGTTGTTTTCTTATTTTCCGCAGAAGGGCGGAAACAAGCCCGCAATAATAATATGACGAATGTAGTCGAACGAAATAAAGACCCGGCGCTGCAATAAATCCGACGACGGCGTTTAAAAAAACGGGTTGCGTCCTCTCTCTCTTCTTTCCCGGACGTTTTAACTCGATAACTACGTATAAATCAGCGTCTCGGACGGTGCAAAGATGTCACGGGTGCAATCGACCGGAAAACTTTCCATCACTGAGCGTACATAATATACAATGCCCGTGTATAGTGTTTTCGGTTAAAACGTATTAGTAAAATGTCGGCAATCGTATCGTCATAATCGATTGCCTAATGAAATTTCGAGTGATTTTTACGATTCCGAGGGTCCCGCCACCCTGCGGCACCGCCACCAACCACCCGCCCATCGACAGTGTACGATTGTTCCCGGTCGTTGGTCACCGGAGCTGATATAAATGGATTCGCAGTGTAACAAGACGTCGCTGATGATAATTGAATCGTTCACGGTAAATTTAGTTCGGCGAATGAAAGAATAAACGTCGACGAATAAAAAAAAAAAGAGATACCTACTGTTGAAACATATGACAATAAACCATTATTATTATGTCGCGCGCAAATGGAAATGCGCTAAACGTGATGAAGATCACGACTTAAGAGGATGCCAAAGCACTGTAGTCTGTTAACACTCTCAAATTAACGCGGTGCAACATGGATAAAACGCATTCACGCAAAACCGTTTTTTTCTTTTTATGACTTTTAAACAATTTTAGAATAAAAATCACTTATCAAAAAATTATCGAGGATAATATTTCCGATGATACGATATGTCGGTTTCATATTTTATTATTATTCCATTGTAAAAATGCAGAAATAAATATTTGTAAATTTAAATTGATATTGAATTATTTCGGGATAATATCTAAACAAATCGATATGGATAGCCTCAATAATATTATTATCTATGATTTTTGTAATTTGTGATTTTTCTCTAAGGTAACTCAAAACCATAAAACATGACTTTACATAAATGCGTTTTATCTATATATATATATATATTATAATATGTTGCACGTGAGTTTGTGGGAAAAAACAGTGTTCAGTCATTGATGTGTGATTTTGAAACATTTCGTTTTCACTTATAGATAAGTTTTTCAGTTTTATTTTCATACAACATTTTATGTGGAATAATATAAAATATTTAACGTCGTATATTGATCGAAGAAACGTTATAGGCTAATCAAATATAGTAATAGTGTGTTTTAGATATTATTTTAGTAATGAACACTTTAATTATGTCAATTTATACGAATAATCACGCGAAACAACGATTAATGAATCTACTTAATAATTTATTATTTTATTATAATTGATGTTTGACTACGCATAAGACATATAATCTTTCATGAGCCCAAACAAATAAGGAAGTCACGTCAGTGTTGAATTAATAATGGACCAAACATAGTATTATAGTTACCTAGGTAGCGATAAAGTTTGAATTTATTATATTTTTGTTGGTATTATTCAATTTCAGAAATACAGTAGTTGGGGTAATAAACAATTGTTATTAAAATGTCATGACATTTTACCATAATAATAACTATCGTTGTTTAAACCGCGTGCATATTTATACACGGAAATTAAATAAAATCTCTAGTCATACGTCATATTGTGTCTACCCTCATACAGCATTCAATATTATTGTGTTACATTATGTTCGAATTACAAAATATACAAAAATATTATCCGTTTTATGATTTCGTGTGTACCTACAAACAATTCCCAGGTGACCAGATTACCTATTGTGCGCACAAACAATAATAATAATAATGACAACGATTGCAATATTCACTTTAATATTTTAACGTAAAGTTCACTTTGATGCGGAAATGGTTTTTCAGCCGTCATTATAATAACAATAATAATAATAATAATATTATGTAGTCGGGATATCTTTTCGTATACTGGTTACGTGTTGTAATTATCATATATGGTCGCTGATTTATTTGGACTTTACGTGCCCCCCTCCCCCCCCTAACAGCGCTTTTACGTCCGCGATAACAAAACACGACTACGATTTATTGAAATTATACTGTTTGTTTGATCGGTCAGTACCAGCAATCGCATTACGTTTAAAATCCCATGCCAATCGGCCTAATGGTCGGCGGACCGTTACTAAAAGGCCGCCGTGTACACCAGACCTTATCTGCATTTAAAATATACTCCTGGCGGCGGCGGCGTGGATGCTGTGCGAGTGGTGGATGGGGGTAGCTGCACTTAACGTAAGCCGCAATAATTAACGCGATTTACATTAATGTTATTATTATTATTGTTATATCGTTTTTGCCGGACTCACTACTATTATATTGTATGTAAACTGCAACCCGTTGGGCCCAATTGATCGCGTCGGACAATTAAAATTGAAAAAAAAAACGCATCCCTTTAATGGACAATATGCGCGTATAGTCCTCCGCGTGCACCGACGTATGTATATTTCAGTCCAAGTGATTTATCTGAACTATATGTTATTACTTTATTAATGTTAATTTTTCCGACGAGACTTCAAAGGCATAACATAAATCAACAGCAATGTACAATAATATTGTACGTTAAAATCGGCAGTATAATATCCGAATTGAGAAACGTTATTAAAATTAAGTATGTACTGCTATAACTATATTGTATAATATCATTATATACTATTGATAATCGTAAAATGATAAAACTGTTGATTGAAACAAAAGTTATTACGTATAGTAAATTAGTTACATAGTCCTTTTCGTATTATGGACATTTATTGAAGCAGTATATTATATAATATATAACTGAAATACAACACTAATATAATAAAATTTGTAATTGGTCGTTTGTTATAATATTATTTGATTTCAATCGGTCTCGTCGGGGTTAATAAAAAAAAGGCAAGACCCAAACCTTCTTTTGAACGCAGGTGTAGTGGCGTAGGATGTCAATTGATGCGTATACCAATAAGGTATGTAGACAAAAGGGTTGAAACGGGTGAAATTGTTTTTTTTTTTGTCATTTCGAAACGGTCTGCAGCGCGGGCGATACCGTTTTTTAATAAATGTACGGTCCTCGGGGAGAGAAAAATAGTATGACGAAAGACAAATGGTTGTTTTTCATGTAAGTACACACACACATACACACAACGATCGAGCGAGCAGCAGTCGTCGTTTTTCGAGAGTTTTGCACGTCTCTCGGCGACATGACGTGACGACGATAAGTATCGCGGGGAGAATGTAAACAAGACGTATAATGGTATGAGGTAAAGGCTATGCATAGGCGACTGTTCTCTCTCCCGTTTCCACATATTTTAATATAATAGTAATAATAACTATTATTATTATAATCGAAAAATTCGTCGACACGCGTTCAGTGCGTGATGACGCGCACGTTTGCGTACGTACGACGAACTTCAAATTAATTATTATTGAATGACATTTGTTCGGTGCGTTCGTTTTCCATAATATTAACATATTAACCTTTGGCGGCGGCAGGTCTAAAAACCGGGAAATATAACTATATATTATATTATATTATTATACTATAAGCCGCCATACTCCGCTTTCCACGTGTGGCCGAAATGTTAACGAGTCAAAAGATTCGCGCCCGACGTTTTTCGACGCGCTTTGAAGACGCAGAAAAACAATATTATTATTACTATTATTGTTATATCGCGTACGAGGGGGACGTTTTAATAAACTTCGCGTATGTGTATGGTAGGCACCTTCTCTCTGCATTGCAAGTTAATAGGACCCGAGCGATATATGTTAAACAGCAATTAGTAGGAAAATATGCCATTTTCACCGTATGTGTGTATACGCACGGCGAGTGGTGCAACTTTATTGTGCTCGTACAATATTATAATGTGTTCGAGTCACTTTAATAACGACGCAGTCTTACGTTTCATTTTTGCTATCATAATAACACGCCCAATATACGCGTCAAATTAAAATTTATCAGCACCACGCGTAATGGGCGGTGTATCACAACCGCATATAATATAATATTATATACTTGTGTTGTTGAACATGTTTCCAAAAAGTTCTTAACGGTTATCGAGGCGTGCGCGGTGGCAAAATTTCACGCGAACAACAAACGAATATTATATAAAAACAGTCTTGCATGATATCGCCGTAATAATTATATTTAATGGTAGAATACTAGAATGTTGTTGTCGTCAAAAGTAGGTATATCCCGCTGTTATAGTGTTAGGATCTGAAGCCTTTTTCGATGTAAAACAAAAACATATCAGTGGTTGAAAAATATTTTTCTGTAAATAAAAATACACTATCGTTAGTTTTTTTATTTTTAATCTAGTACGGATAAATTAATATCTATATTTTAATAAATTATGTCGATGAAAAATATGCATATATCTTTTGCGAGTTGTGGAACACATGCAATTTCTGTTTGTTTATATATATATATATATGCGTGTATTTTTTAGTGTAACGAGTTATTGCGATCGTTTTAGCCGCTCTGCATAATATAAATCATTTTGGAAATTACACGCGAACGACAACAACTGCTACCGAGTCACTTTAGTTTTTTAATCCGCGAACAAAAAGCGCACAAACGCCATAAAATATAATTTAATGAAAATATAGCGCATTTAATGATATAACGTTTTAGGTGCATCGTACGTAAATATATTTGCTATAAATCAGATATCGACGTGGGTCGTCGCACTACGAGGGGTGAAAAAGAAAATACGCGCACGCCGAGTCGTCGCCTATTATTTTCACATCAACGAATGCGTTCACTACAATATTATTATTGTTTTATTGCTCGTATATAATGACGTGTGGTGTTTTATTATGCACACAGCAATTTTAGTGGTGCTCATGCGACTTTTGAATTAATTCAACGAAAACACCAGAAAACGTAGAAATTAATTCAGCCCATTGCACGGCAAACCATCGTTATATCATAATACACTCGCCGAGGTATATACCTGCCGTGCAATCTGTATTTTGTGCCCTTCGCATACCGTGTGTGTGGTTATCGTCGATATGATCATAGACGTCTGTTTTTTTTTTCACCCCGTCAAAATGGAGTGACGCTATATTGACATTATATTACGCGGTTTGACGATTATCCCACACATGCACCTGCCGCTCGGGACGAAACAATAACTGTTTTCCTTCACGATCAAACAGGTTCGTCAGTCGTATCATTTCGGAGGTATAAGTAAGCACGCAGCTTTTTTTTCAATATTCACAATGAGGTAGGAATAAAATATTATATACGTATGCGTATTTATATAGTGATATTATTATTATACTACACGCGAATTTCATTAACCATAACAATTTAAATTTAAATTTTAAAGCGACAATATAAAATATTTTTTTGTGTACAATCGTGTTGTGTTTTTTTTTTACAGGGTAAAAGTATGCAATCGTATAACACTGATTTTTTACACACTCGACCGACACTGCGGGCACACAATCTATCGAACGGTTATTATACGTTTCGCTAATGCAATATTTTGCATATTAGCAGTGTTCGATCTTCCAAGGGTGCAAGTCATGCGATCAACCGATGTAACATCAATGAACACTTATATTATACAACCCTCACACTTACCCACAACTAACCGATTGCCTTATGGTTTAATGTGATATTTTACTGCGAATTCCTTTTGAACAGCGATGATATTTCTCGACGAAATTCCAGTGATTGTGCGGTCTTTGAAAGGGTTGATTTTATATTATAATAAAGATGGTTTGGTTTCTTTTGACCAGACGTGAAAATATGTGTTCGTTCAAAACAACAAAACAACAAAGGAATATTTCTGCCGTTGAGTTATTTGGGATTTCGTTGTGGGCTAAAAACGTAAATGCAAATGTCGAGAAAAACCAACATCATGATGACCCTCTGAACAACGCAATACCATTTGAAAATATTTTGCAGTGACCATATAACGACGAGCAATTTTTGTCACATGTATTAATATGGAACGCTTCAGATTTAATGTATAACCATTAGATATGAAGTTAAGTGCAAAACTTTTGAAACGATCTCATTTTCTTGGGTTCAAATCAATTTCGAATCATTAGTTTGTGAAAAAAAGCTTTGCTCGTATTTTATGTTTAATTCTTATATAAAGTTTCTAATTGCTATTCAGTTACAATGGTTTTATATTATAACTTTTTACTCAACGACACACTACACACATTATTAAGATATACTTAAAAGTTTTAGCGATTTAATGTTTCTGCAACATTGATTCTTATGAAAGGAATACTGCAGTTCTATAAAATAGTTAATCTTTTCAAATATAATTTACAGTTTTAAGAATCATTTGTCAATTAAGTTGAAATAAGATCGAAAAATGCGGGCTCAGTAATTAAAAATGGTTAGTATTTTTATACTCAATAAATAATGGTTTTTTTTCTCTCGAAAAACAGCATCTATTTTATTGTGTCCGAAAATCAAATAAAGATCGGAAGATACGAAAGGGTTTATGACCTTTGTTTGTTTGCACGGGTTAGGATGCTAATTATTTTTCTCGATAAACAATAGACACGTGACGCTTAGTGGCCAAAACAGATTATGATTGACGTTTAATATGATTGGATCAAAGCTAAACGAAAACACTAACTAATAACATCCGACATTTTCCAAACGTTTTTTATTTTTTCAATTAACAATCACGCAGCGATTGATAATTATTAATAATTTTCAGTGACTAATTTCGTGATATTATGAAAATCAAATCAACGACGAAGATTGCGACGCGGCTTAAATTTTTAATCAAACACTTCAAAATATGGTCAACATCAATAATGAGCATATTATTCATTATTTATATTTTTTCTAAATCATTATTCCAAGTGCACAGCTCTTAAGTTGGACAAATTTAATAGTTCCACTTCGAACGTTACATAATCCAATATAACATGTATTTATCGGTAACTATTATAATTTAATATCTTGTACACTGGAATGCGTTTATTTATTTTTATTCCGTACAACCGTAAGTTTTTATATACAACGATATAGTTTCGCTGGTTCTTGTTCAAGTCACTACATCATCGACCCCGCGGTCCATTGCGATCGTGACTTATTTTCGCTTCTTTAACGGCCGTTTAACAAAGTCATATAACACGATCACGATTCGAAAATTATTATTACGACTTTTATACATTTTATATTTTTATTTTATGATCGCCGGTGGTCAAGGAGCAGAGCTATATTATATGTACTCCGTAGTTTTTACAGTAGGTACACCATTACACCATATATATATACATATGAACACACTGTACGTCAATCGACAATGAATTTATTTATTCCCCTATTATGTACATTGTGTGCACCACAGGCGTAAAAACTGCAAATGACCATTGAATATTATCATAACGACCCCACAGAAGTCGTAAACATTGGAAGAGCTATATGGTATATACAGCGTACTTGGACAAAGTCACTTGTTCGACGATAGTTTACGATTCGCTGCCATAGTTGGACGTCGATTTTTCGGATGAATCGTAAAAGATAAAGTGAAAATAAAAACGAAATTGGGGGAAAAACAATAATGTTCATTCACGTGATAAATCGTTGAGCATTGTTATAACAAACGGATGTTAAAAGTAAATCAATCAATCGCTGTCGCACCGCAAGTTCGCTGAAGTTTTCGGAAAAATTGAAACATTTACACAAATAAATAGTATATAATAAAATATAACAAAAAAAAATTATCTATAGGTTTTAAGTAAATTTGCCCGTTAAAACGTGTAGACTATAAAACACTTTATATTAATTTTTTTTTCAATTATTTTAAATATTCTACATCAATACAACAAAAGTGTATATTTTCCCGCCAAAATTAACCTTTCCGTTGTCCTACAAGTCCGTTCACACTAGTATAATGATATAACTTTCAATTTTACATTATAACAAACATTAGTTTAAGGAATTTGATAATTACTCTTATAAAAATTTTAAGATATGCATAGGAGTTTTTGAAAATTATTGGTAATGATTTTAATAATATAATTAAATGTCATCAATTACTAATTAAAAATATTCAAAATAACATATTCTAATAAAATATTGGAGTTAAATAAATACATTTATTTCATTATCCTAAACTGCTCACAAAAGGTTTATCCAGAGGGCAAAAATAACTGTCGTTGTTGTCCCTGCTGATCTTAAAACTATAACCTCAACCCTATTATACATATATTATTGCCTTATAATTTAATAAAATTTATACAATTATATTATAAAACTGACGATTATCAACTATTACATGCATATAAAAAAAAATATTGTGCATATATCCAAGGAGCATATCGGTGTACACACCAAGAAAGTATTATTATATAAAAATAAAATAAAAAACTACAGTAGGTACACTGTAAATTCAAAGCTTTATTAAATAATTTATAACAATAATAATAATATTTATTCTTCTGATCCATATGTTCCACAAAAACAAATTTTTCGTGTAACATTTACAGCGCACCTCCATAAAAACCTTTTGGTACTTTTCCAAACAGATTTGCGATTACCACGCATCAATTTTTGATCGCTCGACGGACTATCAATTCCTGTTGCAGACAATGCAATGGTTGGACTAATTGCAAGATCGGGCATTGATCTACATTTTTTTAATGCGTGGACTGGTTTATGGATGAATTTTGGCTGTACTGCCAAATCCAGCCAATCCATAACTGAGTAATCATCTTTCTTCATTTTCTGGTCCTTTAATGGACTATCAAATCCTCTAAAATCTAGATCGGGCATCGATCTACTATTATTCAATGCGCTGGCTGGTTTAGTAACGAATTTTGGCTGTACCGCCAAATCCATCCAATCAATAACCGAGCAATCATCTTTCTTCATTTTCTGGTCCTTTAATGGACTATCAAATCCTCTAAAATCTAGATCGGGCATCGATCTACTTTTATTCAATGCGCTGGCTGGTTTAGTAACGAATTTTGGCTGTACCGCCAAATCCATCCAATCTATTACTGAGCAATCATCTTTCTTCAATTTCTTGTCGTTTATTAAACTATCAATTCCTCTCGCCGACGATGTAATGGACTGATGAGTTAAGAGATTGGGCATCGATCTATATTTATTCAATGTGCAGGCTGGTCTAGTAACGAATTTTGGCTGTACTGCCAAATCCAGCCAGTCTATAACCATCCAACTGTTATTGGAATTTATAGGCTCCAGGTATTCTTCAGTTTCTTGATGGACATTTGCAAAATACATAATGAAGTTTTTTGTGTCTACAAGACGGTTTTGAACGTATTAAACTGATATAATATTGATGTCAGCCGAAATGAAACAAAAATTTTAATTGTTTACTAAACAATGGACACAATACTTTAAGAATTCGATTCTATAGGTAAATATATAACAAACAGTTATTAATTTTTTTACAAAAAGTAAGTACCGTCTGTAACGCTCGATTCTCAACAACGTAATAAACGGTTTTAATGTTTTATTACTAACAGTAATTGATTAATAATAATAGTTTTGTTTTTTTCTATTTTAATGTAGCCAGAATATCGTTACAGTTTTATTAAAATCAATTTATATATTTCAATTTTATACAGGGTTATTCAAAATGATTCATCCAATTTAAGATAGCTATAAAATGGTTAAATATAAATTTTATCTTATCAAATTATGTAGAAATGAATAGAGGGTAATCCCAAGTTTTACAATGTCATTAATTCGTTATTTTTAAATTATCGCTTAAGGCGATATGTTAGTTTCCGCAAATATGTCGACCGGACAGTACAAAGCGTTTGTGTGTTGCGATTTTCGAAGTGTGAATCGATAATAACTGTGCAACGCGATTTTCGTCGTCATTATGGTATCGATGCACCGACTGCTCAGAATATACGTCGATGGTATAAGCAGCTTGAAGAAACAGGGTGTTTGTGCAAAGGAAAAAGCACAGGTCGACCTCGTGTATCTATCCGTTTTCCTATCAAGTACGCAATTTCTTATCTAAAAAGTTTTTAATGATAGTGTAAACATACATATGCTTGAATAAAAAATGTATTATAACAAAGAATACCAGATGATTCATTACTCAAAAAGTATTAATGTTTTAGAAAATATATATTCACATGATTTAGTCATTACAAAACAACATTAATGACAAAAAAATTAAAGTTTTTGATAATTATTGATAGTGATTTTAATAATAATAATTAAGTTTAATCAATTACCAATTAAAAATAATCTAAATAATACATTTTAATAAAACATCGAAGTTAAATGAATACATAGAGTAGATACGCATTAATGCATTAGGTACTTATATTTATTCATATTGTATACTGCTTACACATGGTTTATCCAGAGGGCAATAAATTCTGCCACGTTGTTTCCTCCGCTGATCTTGAGACTATATCCACAACCATATTGTAACATGATATATGTGTATCTATTTATATATATAAATATGTAATAATACTAATGACAGTAACTCGGATCCGTCTTAATTTGTAATACACGGCAGTTCTCTACGAACATTATTCTAGTAAACTACGTATAGCCACGAGACAGGCCTAGTCGTAATTACGTAAAATTCATTAACATCTATTTATTAATATAATTATATTATACCTAATTTCTAACAATTGAAGTTACTTAATTGCACGATCTAGTATCTATTTATCTCCGTGCCACAATTATTATATCTATGAAGTCCAACGACTCTCCCTGGATATCGTATATTTAACTGGTCACTCTCTGGGGCTGTTACATATTAATAGAGGCGACTCAGATCTACTTAACAGATATTAAGAATTTCTTTTATTAGAAATTTCTATTTTTAAATAAAAATCGAGTTTTTAATTTTCATATTAGATATATTTTAAATGATTAATATAGAAAATATTTTGTAAGAGAAAATTTAATTCTTAAGAGCGTTTAACAAGTGTTTAAATGGAAAATTAAGTTCGAAGAGAGAAAAAATAATCGATTAATGAATTTTAAGTGATTTATGTCGGATATAAGTTGTAAGAGAACATTTAAGTTTTAAGAGAGAGAAAAATTCGATAAATGAATTGGAAAGAAAAAATTTAATTATAAGCGAGATAAAATTTTGAATAACTAATTTTTAAATGATTAATATTATGTTTAGGTTTTAAGATTTAAGATAAAAATTGGGTTATAAGTCAGATAGCAACGAATTACCTAGAAATAAATGAATAAACATAAAATACAATTTTTTCTTCTCTATTAGGATAATTAACCATAGTTAAACTATTTGCATCTAGTGCTTATTATTACTTACGAGTATTGGGAAATAAATAATGAAATGTAGCGTTTAAAAAATAACGATAATAATCGCATTATTAATCTAAATACGAAAAATATTAAATTGGTTTCTCAGAGTTTTAACTTATTCAAAACTGATAGAGAAGAACTAATAGAATTTCTCAATAGTTTAACGTTAGAACAGCTACAGATTTTAATTAATGCTAGTAACGCAATTCAACTAGATATTTTTGAAGGTAAAATAAAAAATTAATATAACACAAAATTAGATATTTTAAAATTTTCTTTATCACAAGAAGAATTGAATATATTTTGTAATGGTAAATTAGTACAATTACCACATATAAAGAAGGATAGATTACAGACGATTTTACTCGAACAATTTGGCACATTAACAACTAACCATCCTCAGGAACAATTAAGAGTTTTAGCACGTAAAATCATAGGAGAAAATATTAAAATAAATAACAAATTAATAGAGAAATTAACATGTAACGTAACGGAAAACATAGAAATCGTAACAATTTAGAAAACAAAAACGATCAAAACAGTGTAATACTCGACGACATAACATTTATTTTAGACAAAATATTAGATGGTAACAATTTTGATATAAAACAAACATATAACATAGAGTCGATTAAATTAATTAATAATTATAAAAAACCAAATGAAATAAAATCAAAAATGAAATTTAAACCAATGATCTATCAAGGTCAATCTTTTTCGGGTAAAATGGGAGAAGACGTTGATACCTTTATAGAAAATTTTGACTTGGCTGCAATAATAAACAGCTGGGGTGAATTAGAAAAAATCACGTTTTACCATTATATTTGAAAGATACCGCATTAAATTTTTTTAAATTAAGAAAAACCAATACATCAAATATAAATTGGGAAGAGACTAAATAATAGATTAAAGAGAAATTTACTAATATTGTGAACGATAAATTCTTAGAATACAGTTAAATCAAAGAAAGTTATTGGAAAATGAAACTTTAAATGAATTCATAATAAATATGATGGAACTATGCTATAAAATAAATCCAAACATGAGAGAAGAAGAAATTTGCGAGAAAATATTGGAGGGTTTACCAGACGATATATACAATAAAATAAAAATTCTAGACAACACCAACATAACTAAAATAACAGAAAATTTAAAACGATACGAATTATCAAAAATGGTTAGGAAAACGGAGGAAAAACAAAATTCAAATGTAGATAAGTTAAATGAAGAAATAAATAAAAAAAATAAAAAACACATTCAACAATTAACCACAGAAATAAAACAAAAACCGGTACAAAATTATACACTAAATTATAATAATGGGGCTAATAAAAATGGCGAATTTTATAACCAACCGTTTCCAAGATAACGTTTTGAAGAGTATCCACCGTATTTTAATCCGAATCAACAAAACTCTAGATTTTTATACAATCAAGTTAGACAAAATATACCAAATACATTTACAAACCAACTTAATCAGCACCAAAAACAACCAACACTGGAACCCTCCAAGGCTTATATCAACATGATACGGATGTGGCAAGGTTGGACATATTAGGAGAGATTGTAGCAGCCAAAAAAAAACTGAAATTCTTGCGGTCACTTGAACCTGTAAAAGGTAAATGTCCAAAAACCAGGAATAACAATAATATAACCGATGAAATAAATCATGTATTAATAGTTGCTACAAAATAAACGAACAAATAAAACATAAAATAGAAATTTTAGGAAAACTTAATAATGACATTAATATTGTTAGATACCGGAGCTAGTGTAACAGTTATAGATAAAAAAACAATATTACTTGATAATATTAAGCCGACCAACAATATATGCTTAGAAACAGCCAATAATTCAAAATTAAACATTTTAAGTTCTACAATAATTAAAATACAAATAGCATCGATCATACTACACCATCAGGTAGTAGTAGTAGATAATTTATGCTCCCTGATCTTATTAGGTTTAGATTTTATGGTAAAAACTCAAACAGTAATAAATCTAAAAGACAATATAATATTACTCGGACATGAAAATCAAGAAGTAAAATTACCACTAAAAATGCAGAAATTAAAAACCGAAATACAATACGTATCCCACGAAATATTAAACGAGTATCAACAATTTTTATTGCTTAATAATAATTTGAAACATTTTAACGGTAGATAGGAGGAAGTAACTGGCGGTTTGTTCAACGATGAATCAAGTGACGCTATCGCTCACTGTATCTCAGTGAATGCTTAAAAATGAGCCGTGGTATCGCATTACAGTTTCGTAACAAATTTAGTAATATTGATAATTTAATTTCACGAGAGAAAAGAGTTTGGTCCCACTGAAGGTGATTGCGGCATAATACTTATCAATTATAAAGACCAGAAGTTATAAGTAATAAATTCGATATCGTTTGACTCTAAGGTAGAATAATGATAATCATTGTACCTTCTGGCTACAATAACTTATTGCAATCAACTCATAACGGACATAATCATAGACAAGCAAACATAATCTCATATTATAAGTTACCGGACCATTGTTCTTAGTTCATGAGTAAAACATACTAATTTTGATCAGCTGTTATTTGTATTGTTCTGTGCACTAGCGGTTTAAGTACATCTTAAACTGTAATTATATCCATGAACTAAGAAATCTTAGTCCGTGTTTGTACCCGCCACGGCTAAATGGGTTATACTATTACAGGTACATGGTACCTACTATCTTATATCGTGCTCTATGCTGATATGATAGTTTCATGGTTATATGATATGGAAGTGTACCTAATACCGGGTTATTATGGTTCACGTTATGACAATATGTCGAGTAGATAAACGGTTAGGTTATAAAATAATAAGAATAAATTGAGTCGTGATTGACGTGATTCATGAGTCGTTAATACTACTTAATAGACTACTTATTTTTAATACTTTACGGTTTTAATGATTAATTTATAATATAATATTAAACGTATATATATTTACTACATATTGCATTTTACATATTTTATTTAATAATCTAATCAAACACAATAAGTACCTTAATTGATGAATGATACGTGAATTTGATACTTGGCGAGTACATTTGTACAATAATTTGATAAGTTTTACTAGTTTGCAGTTGCAAAAATTAAAATAAATAATACAATACCTATTTCATTAACTTAAGAAATTTTTATTTCAATTTAATCATTTATACATAAACAATTTTTGTTCGAATGTATAGTAGTGATCTATGGATCACTGGTACCTACTGGATAATAATTATATGGCTTGTTATACAATCAAGTGGTATATCACTGCACAGAAATATTAAAAACAACTAAGATATTTCTGAGAGTTATTGTAAAGTTTATTTTGCTTTGACATTTAAACGTGACATATTGATAGTCTAAGGTTATACCTAATATATATTTACATAATATACCATGATTCCAAATTGGTTTCACAAAGGTTATTTTTCCTAATTTAAATATGCTACAATGAAATTTACTACCATATACAATTTGAAAGATTCTATATGCAAAATTATATTTATACTGCTATCTTTAATTACATTTGAAAATGGTCACAGAGAAAAATAAAATTGATGTTTAATATATTAGATTTAAATATTTCAATAGACTAAAAGATAAATTTAGCACGTACAAATATTTTTAAATATTGTACTATTTAATTATTATATTGACAAACACATTTTTTAGATAATCAATAGTGGAGAAAATCTAGTTGGACTAATTGCATATTTCCAATGATATGAATTGAACACTAAAAATTGTGTTAATATTAATGTTTTGTAATTTGTATGATATTTTATAATTAATTTAAATGAGGTGACAACATCAATCATTACAACTTCAAAGATATGTGTATGTTGAGTTTAATATACACAATATAATATGTAGATTATGTACTTGAATGTTTAATATGAAGTATTTAAAAAAACATATTATATTTTTATAGATATATATATATATATATATTTAAAATGATATTTATTATATTACATTCTACATATAATGATAATTACTAAATTTTTCAGTAAATGATTGGAGTTGTCAAATAATAATTAGTAATAAATTCAAGTTACAATATTATTAACACCATTTTTAAATTTTATTATATTTTAAGTCTAGTGTAATTGGAAAGTTTGTTTTAATTTTTTTGAATACATGTTATATCTTTAATCAGATGTTGTATTACTGCAAAACGAATATTTTGATTAAACTATATCATAATTTTGAAATAGATTTTTCATAGTTTCTGGCTTAAAATTAAAGTAAAATTGTTTAATTTTTCATAATAATATTAGTATAAAATGTAAGAGATTTGGTCGTGAACAGGGTTCAGGGCTAAAAAGAACTAATAATCATCAAAATAAATGCTTAAAAAACACATTTTAAATAATCAAAAATAGTTACTCTTTCCCTTCAAAATTCAAAAAATAAAAATGTAATAATTTTTTTAAGACTACCTTCTTACAAACAATTGGTTTTTGTTAGTGGGTTATTGCTTGTATCATTTTAAAGTAGAAAGTATACATAAAAAGAAATCGCCTAAATAAATAAAAATAAGCCCTAAATTTGATATTGAGATTTGACCTTTACCAAATTTTAAGTCAAACCAATAAAATAAGCAAATCCTTATCTCAAACCCTGTTCATGACATTGAAGATATGAGTTTTTATAGAAAATATAATTAGCTTTTAAAGAGTTGTCTCAGTGTCACATTGTTAATATTGTTAATATTAAGATATACTATGTATATTTTTTAATTAAAAAAAGTTATCTTTTCATCTGAAGATATATATTTGATTGTTTTTTTTAATGAACTTAAGCTAGATAGATCAAGTCCTTTTTGGCTAGTAGTGTATTCAACCCCACAATTTGGTGGTTCTGTGTTTTTGTCCACTCCCGTTTTCCTATCAAGTACGCAACTTCTTATCTAAAAAGTTTTTAATGATAGTGTAAACATACATATGCTTGAATAAAAAATGTATTATAACAAAGAATACCAGGTGATTCATTACTCAAAAAGTATTAATGTTTTAGAAAATATATATTCACATGATTTAGTCATTACAAAACAACATTAATGACAAAAAAATCACTCGCTATAATATAAAAATAAATTACTTATCTTTATCTACACCAATACTTTTGGGGAGTTAATGTGTGGTGTGAAATAATTAATGAGTTTTTAGTTGGTCCGTATTTTTTAAAAAAAAATCCTAATGAAAATAAATATATTAATTTTTTAAACATGATTCGCCAATTTTGTTGGAAAATATTCCACTTCAACAACGTCTAGATTTAATTTGGCAGCAAAATGGTGCACCAGCATACAATACTTTGGTCGTATTTGCACACATACAGGAAATATATGAAAACAACTGGTTTGGAACCCATAGCCACCACATTCTGATTTGTGAGTTCTTGACTTTTTTTGGGGTCATCTAAAAAATAAAGTTTACAAACATGAATTAAATATTGTAGAAAAGCTCAAAACAAAAATAAAAGAATGTTACAAAAATATTCAATCTTCAATAATATAAAAAGCTACATCAACTTAAGTAGTAAGGTATTTATCCAAAAATGGTAAACAATTTGGATATTTGTTAAAATATAAGTATCATTAATATGTATAAGTAGCAATAATAATGTATTATTTTATTAAGTAAATTATTTGTACCATACTTTTCATGTTTTAAAGAAAATATTATAAAATATATTCTTTTACTACTTAAAACCAACAAGGCAATTTGTTCTTCGATATAAGACATAACTAAATAATATGAATTAATATCACCAAGAAAAAAAAACGATAATAATTTATTAAAACTTGGTAGAGGGCACTGAAAACCTGATCACGGTTCTTTAATATTAAAACAAGTAGTTACCAGAAGTCAAAATATTTATAAATGGAGCATATAAGGTCGACGATAAAATAATCACCATTTTATTATTATTATTAATTTTATAAATTTATTATACAATAAGTTTGCACGTAATAGTAGATACTAAGCATAGTATGATGGGCAATGAACAGGTATCTACTAGAGGTACAATTTATACTAAAATGCCATACGGTTAACAATTATTGACCTTTAGATTAGATTAGATATCTAATTTATTAATTATAACTTTTAGTCTTTATAAAAGGCCAATATTATTATGACCAGTACCATAATCACTTGCAGTGTTGCGAACTGCGTGACACCCCGCCAAATGAGCATTATACAAAATATTTATGTGCACCACTTGAGCTTACTGTACTCACAGAAATGATTTGAAAAATCTAATATCTTTTACCTTATAACATTATTGAAGTGAACTCCGTGAAGCAACGAGAATGCCCTAATTATAAGTACATAAAATTCATTAACATCTATTTAATAATATAATTATAATATACCTGATTTCTAACAATTAAAGTTACTTCTTTATAATCTAGTATCTAACTAGACTTTCTCTCCCCACATGATACGGTTATTATGTCTATAGAATCCAACGACTCTCCCTGGATAACGTATATTTAACTGGTCATCCCCTGACCACGTTATACTATTATATTTATAATATTGTCTTATAATTTAATAATATTTATAAATTCTAAAACTGATGATTATCAACTATTATTTAAGTATTCATGTAAATGCAAGTGCATGTATCCAGTGGGCACATCTGTGGAGACTCCCCGAAAGTATTATTAAATAAAGATAAAATAAAAAAACTACAGTAGGTACACTGTAAATTCAAAGCTTTATTAAATAATTTATAACAATAATAATAATATTTATTCTTCTGATCCATATGTTCCACAAAAACAAATTTTTCGTGTAACATTTACAGCGCACCTCCATAAAAACCTTTTGGTACTTTTCCAAACAGATTTGCGATTACCACGCATCAATTTTTGATCGCTCGACGGAATATCAAGTCCTGTTGCAGACAATGCAATGGTCGGACTAATTGCAAGATCGGGCATTGATCTACATTTTTTTAATGCGTGGACTGGTTTATGGATGAATTTTGGCTGTACTGCCAAATCCAGCCAATCCATAACTGAATAATCATCTTTCTTCATTTCCTGGTCCTTTAATGGACTATCAAATCCTCTAAAATCTAGATCGGGCATCGATCTACTTTTATTCAATGCGCTGGTTGGTTTAGTAACGAATTTTGGCTGTACCGCCAAATCCATCCAATCAATAACCGAGCAATCATCTTTCTTCATTTTCTGGTCCTTTAATGGACTATCAAATCCTCTAAAATCTAGATCGGGCATCGATCTACTTTTATTCAATGCGCTGGCTGGTTTAGTAACGAATTTTGGCTGTACCGCCAAATCCATCCAATCAATAACCGAGCAATTATCTTTCTTCAATTTCTTGTCGTTTATTAAACTATCAATTCCTCTCGCCGACGATGTAATGGACTGATGAGTTAAGAGATCGGGCATCGATCTGAATTTAGTCAATGCATAGGTTGGTCTAGTAACGAATTTTGGCTGTACCGCCAAATCCATCCAATCTATTACTGAGCAATCATCTTTCTTCAATTTCTTGTCCTTTAATGGACTATCAAATCCTCTAAAATCTAGATCGGGCATCGATCTGAATTTAGTCAATGCATAGGTTGGTCTAGTAACGAATTTTGGCTGTACCGCCAAATCCATCCAATCTATTACTGAGCAATCATCTTTCTTCAATTTCTTGTCCTTTAATGGACTATCAAATCCTCTAAAATCTAGATCGGGCATCGATCTATATTTACTTAATGTGCAGGCTGGTCTAGTAACGAATTTTGGCTGTACTGCCAAATCCAGCCAGTCTATAACCATCCAACTGTTATTGGAATTTATAGGCTCCAGGTATTCTTCAGTTTCTTGATGGACATTTGCAAAATACATAATGAAGTTTTTTGTGTCTACAAGACGGTTTTGAACGTATTAAACTGATATAATATTGATGTCGGCCGAAATGAAACAAAAATTTTAATTGTTTACTAAACAATGGACACAATACTTTAAGAATTCGATTCTATAGGTAAATATATGACAAACAGTTATTAATTTTTTTACAAAAAGTAAGTACCGTCTGTAACGCTCGATTCTCAACAACGTAATAAACGGTTTTAATGTTTTATTACTAACAGTAATTGATTAATAATAATAGTTTTGTTTTTTTTCTATTTTAATGTAGCCAGAATATTGTTTCATTTTTATTGAAATCAATTTATTTAAGTTTTTTTTTATCCAATTTCTTTGACAAGAATTTTGATAGATTAAACTATTGAGAATTTTTAATTTTTATTGTTTACTTCCCTGCATCAGTACCAACTATATATCCAATTTTCTACAAGAAACCTCTATTTAAATTGATGATTAGAGAATTTTTGATATTATATTGAGGAGCGTTTACTGTCAATAATATAATCACTTATTTGAATATTTTAAACGATATATTAATTTTATAATGTTATTACTTTTTTATTTGTTACAAAAAATAATATATTTATAAATATATAAAATAAATTATTTAATGTTATTCACATATTAAATTATACGTCTATATGTTATGCAAGTGAATGCCTTATGAAATAATAAAATCAAAACAACTCTTCGTCCATATAATTGCCACATGTATTTCTAACATTTTATTCTTTTTTTTCTATTTGTGGAGAAAAAGAAATAAAATTGAAAATGCAAATTGTGAAAATATTATTCATGCTGTGTAATATATAATTTATTAATATTCTTAAAACAAAGGGGTTATCAAAATCTTAAAATTAATATTTGTGGTGGCAGAAGATGGATGTATTTATATATATTACTATATTGATGGAACACGATTTTCGAAAAATTGATTTTGACAGAACATGGCGACGTCCACATGGTGTAATATATAACTAAATATATACAATGTATAGAACACATGCCTTATTATACGCACATATAGTATTCAAACATTTAACATTTCATAGTCACACACAGTGTAATTTCTAAACAATATAATTGAAATAATATATTATCACAAGATAGTATATTGCGTCTAAACCGAGTCACGTTTAATGCAAGTGCATGTAATTTATTACTGCACTCGGCGTTCCCGCCGTTTTAGTAAACAGTTAAATCAACGAGAAACCGAAGTATATTCGATTGTCATTACAGAATGTTATACGTACCGTCGACTTTCTCTGTGTCTGTTTATCATTCGAGCTTTGGATTCGGCGGCGTAGGGGTTCGATTCTTCGTGTATAAATGCACACGTCTACAATACAATATACAATATTGTACGAGCCGCGCCGCTCTCTTTTAGGAGCACAACAGATGGCCGCAAACGTATATTAATCCCCTCGACGCGGCTCCTGTACGATAACTTCTAAAGGATTTGCGGTTATTTGAGATCACTATCAACGTTTATCGTACACGCATAAACGAGGCGTATATAGTATTTAGCTGAATGTTTATAATAATTACGCAGATCACAAGCGTTCCGGCAAACGGCGGACTCAAAAGATTTATTCATAAACGAGTTAACGACGGTGACAATCCCGGGAATCGCGTCAATTCGAATTCTATATATCTATACGCCTATAGGTATCGTACCCGAGTGATCCGTTAGTTCGAAAGTTGCATTAATGTTTTGGAAAATATTTTTTTACTCTTCGAATCAAATTGTATTTTTGACTCTTTTTAATGACAAAATACTGCATTTCAAAGCAAACTATTTTTTAAAGTACTTCGATGTACCCTCACCTATAATAATATATATCGATAATTAAAATACTCCAAATTATATTTTACTTAGGAATATTAAATCAAAAATATATATGTAGTCATTCAAAAGAGAAAAAACTTAAAAAAAAAGTAATAACGACATAAATAGTAAAAAAATATAATTTTTTCCAAAGATGTCGTTTTGTAACGACTTAAATTTTATATAAAACAAACATTTTCAAAAACGTTTGTATCTTCTGAAATAATGAGTGTCTTACTATTGATTATAAATACTATAGTATTCAATGGTTTTACGTTAAACGGATCAACCCGTACATAAAATCTGATGATTCCAAAGTTAGGATAGGACGAGCTGATTACGCGCCGTACGATTCAAAAGCGGCCGATAATAAACACTGTTCCGTTGGAGATAAATGTACACGGAGGTATATATGAGCATTGATTTATTTGGGTCCGGGTGGGGTTTCTCTGACGACTTATCGCGAAAACACTGTTTGGAATTTCAAATCGTATGTACGGTATACCTATAAATAGGTGGTATCCGATGTCGTGCGTGTAATCCTCCAATAATAATATCGCTGCACAACCGAAAAAAAGCAGAAAACGAGTTTCGTTTAATTTAATTTTGCGTATTCTGCAGGATACAATAATAATATATTACTTAACATATTATTCGGATTGAAAGCATTCCCGCCGTCTTAACATATCCTTGCTCAGTCTTAACTATATTAAATGTGGGTACTGTGTATGCGTATATGATTCGCTCGGTCATAACTATCCGAGCCATCTCATTATACGTCCCCCGCGCGGAATCGAAAACTGTGCCATATCAATGCATGCAGCATATCGTACGCATTTAGGAGGCGCATATATGTCTGACGAGGAGCGCTTTACATGTAAATTTGCATCGTATAACTCTACACGCGCCGATAAAACAGCGGAGCGCGTCTGATAAAATTAACTAAAAAAAAAAACGGGGAACCCATTCCCCGGGTTTTTATACATATATTATAATATTCAAACACGCCGGTGATAAAAAAAAAATAACAGAAAAACAGAGCGCAGCGGCGGGCGGCCCTCTTAGCTCGTTTTTGAGAGAATTGAATTTCCGGTGGAAAATTTCGCGGAATTTCAATTATTCCGTCGGCTAAATTACATACATCTCCACTCGGCATCGCGACGGCGGCTGGTAATAATATACTATACGGTTCGATAAAACATATGTGATAGTTTTATTTTTATAATGCTTCATTTGCATCTGCGACAATTTATTGACAATACTCCGAGCTCAATGGACCGATCGTCATAAACACAGCCCGGGGGATCGATTAGCTATCGGCACATAAAATATATTCTCCACCCGCCCTTGTTTATGTTCCGGAATGAATATCCGGTGACGAGTGAAAGAGAGAGAGAGAGAGAGAGAGAGAGAGAGGCTCCTTTGTTTGGCTATTGACTTTTGAGTTTTTAAGTGTCGTCGTGGTACAAAGTGTTTTTTTCAGGTCTTCGCAATGCTCGAACAATAAATAATTCGAGTCGATACAACTGGAATTTATAGATGCTACTGCTAGGAGGCAAACGATTGTACGATTACCGTATAGTTATCAACTAAGTAGTGTTATGCGAAAGTAAAGGAAATGAAAGAAGATGGTCTAAGATTTCTAAATAATTATCTTAATAATAACATTGCAATTTTAACAAATTTTCGTACTATTTTTTTTTCTTTTATTATTTTAAAAAGTATTGATAAATGTCTACTTAGATACCATTTTAGTGCAGTTTCACTTTTATTGTTTAAAGTCGTCCAACTTTGGTTATACTCTCCCCTATAATATGAAATACATTTAGCAGTCTATACAGTTAAAAATTGACAGTACTCTAAGGTAAAGTATCTATCGTTATTAATAATTGATATCAAATTAAACGTATTGCAATTTATGATTGTAAATTATATTTTATTTACGAACTACTGCAGTCAAAATCACTGGATTTTAATTATTAATTAATAAAATATACCTAATTTATATTTGTAAAAACAGCTGATAACCACAATATTTTATAATTGTAAATATATATTATAATAAATTATGGATTACTCACAACGCTTAGCTGTACTATATTACTCTGCAGCAACCTCCGAATAATAATAATAATAATAATAATAATAATTGTTATTGTTATTGGCAGCAGCTATATGTATCACGCGTCTGAATAATTATTCTGCCCCACATTAATTATTATCGTGTAATAATTCATAGGTTGTTAGCCAAAATCCTTTTTGCGATTATTCGAGCCCGGCTCATATGGGAGGTATAATACGTATATGTATATGTGTACGTTGTTCGATACACGTGCAAAACAACGATGATGTATGTGCACAAATAGTATATTATTATTATCATCATCGTCGTCGTAGTCGTCGTCGTCGTCGTTGTTGTTTGCTATCTATTTGGTTCGTTTCGATCAGCTTGTTTGGATTTATCGGCTCATTATTAATATTCATACGCACGTATATAGGGCCTACGTATATAATATATAACGGGGAGGGCCCCCACCAAAATGTGAATGATGCATGAGGACGCACGCAATATCGAGAGTAATTACAGTTATTATTACGCAGTAATCACACTAAGCGCATACCGCGAATAAATTACTAATGACGTATCGACCGACCCGATATATTACGGCGGTTTCGGTGGATTAAAAATTAAAAATTTGTTTTGTTTTTTTCTATCCGTTTTGCCGTCATTCGGCAGTCCCGACGTTAATTTTGATTAACGCCACGATTTTTTCGCGGCGAACGACAACCACGGTTATTACATTATTATTATTATTATTATTGTACTCGGCCGACCGCCGATTTTCCGTTATAAATTGGTTCGCATTAAAACGCAAACAGTGTTAGGGTTGATTATGATATACATGATATTATTATTTTAATGATAAACAAGCGAAAACGCAGACAAGTGTAAATTATTCCGCACGACTATAATGTATATATAGTAATTAGTCACTATCTATATACTCATTATTATGACGCGAGTCGGTAGCCAATTGAATGGTCCATATAGGTACAAACGAATTGGTACCGATGCACTTTCAGTTTAACAATACAACTGTGCTACGATTAAACTTTTCAACTACAGTCGAACTTAATATTATTACTCTATGTATTCAACCGACAACTACAGTGTCCTTCCCATTTTAAAAAGCAGATTTAATAGTGTTTAAGAATATCAATGTATCATGGTTAACAGAGTGTTTTTAAATTCCACCGATTTTATCTTTCTTACAAGTAAATTCCACTGGCACGACTTTATTACCTTTGTAAAAAACACGTTAATTTCACTGGTACTAACTTTTGATCTGTAAATTAAACGTAAACTCTATTGATATTATTTTTTTGATAAATTTTATTTTTAAATTCTAAGTTAAACCTAAACCCTATTTCGATAGTCATAGACTATCACTTTTGATGTTTTTGATTATTGTCCTGTAGATAATGATAGTAATATATATTTTTGTTAAATTAATATTCTGGTCTAATAAAGAGTATAAAGTGCACTACTAAATACATTTCTCAACTATATTTAATCACAGTTAGCAAATTCAGTTTTAATGTATTTAAATGTAATGTTTTTTTTTTATTGTATATATATTTTGGATAAAAATTTGAAGTTAATTTTTTATACAATTTTGGTGAAATTTATATTGGTTTAAATTTATTTTTCTAGGTGAAAAGATTTACCGGTGAAATTTGCATTTTAAAGCTGACCTTACAATTAGTTACTTGAAAATTTATTTAATTTACATGTGTTTGGTTAACACTTTTGTATTGCTAGTCAATCTATAAACAAGTATATAAACAATATGATACATAAATACGTATTTTCAATAATAATACTCGTAATAATAAAATAGATCTGTAATAATAATAGTCGAACTCAATATGAAAAAAGTTAAGTTTAATTAAAATAAATAATAATAAAATAAGAAAATTAGGTAATTTGTTGTTTTATGCATTTAATTTACTACGTTTCATTTGTGATTCTATCATGTTTTTACGAATTATAAACTCGAAATTTGGCAGTCATTCAATTTTTCATATTTTATTTTGTTCACCAATTAATTTTTCCGTTTCAGCTGTTTTTTGACTCTAAGTGTGCGTCTTTGTTTTAGATATTATGTTTCACATTGGATCTCTTTTTCAATTCATAAAGTCTTAATAATATTAATGGAATCAATTCCAACTGTTGTACAATAAGTAATTTTTATCGGTAACCGAAATGAATAAGTACTTGCACTTTATTTTAATCTGTGGAAACCAATTCCGTATTTTCCCACTATTATATGTATATGTATATGTATAGGTAAGTACGTTATGGGTATATAGTGTTAGTTATTTAGAATTGTCGTTGGTATATACCGCATATACCGGTATAAATTATTATACCACTGTGTATGTTCACAAAGTTTTTCGAGTTGAACGTGTTTTATTTTCTGTACTCGGCTATTATAATAGCTGCGATGTGTAGTATTATTATTATTATGCACTTAAACGTTTATCGCAACGTCGCCGTCGGAAGTTAATGTCCGCCGTAACGACCGGCTAAAGGATTTCCGAGATTTCGTCACCGTCCCAATATAAAACGTCTTGAATAAAAAATACTACGATACATGCAGCATCCTTTCCGTAGCTTTTCAGACCGTAAAAAAAATGTTCCCATAAAACCGATGTTTTACGTTTATGAAACCATTAGACATAATATATAATGTTTAGTTAGTGATGAATATACGGAAAATATATAATGACGTATACTTTTACACACCTACATAGGTATTATATATATATATATATATGTGTGTGTGTGTGTGTGTGTGTGTATATAATATGAATATTATATCCCTGCGCACGTTATTTAATATATAAATATTTTTTAACTGTTGTCGTGATATTATTGCAAATAACGAATTTTAATGTGGCGGAGGGCCCCTGCAGACGCGTTACGACTCGCCGGCCGCCGCGTTAATGCGAACCGGGTGTACAGCCGTTAAATGGTCGCCGAGTTATCTTCGTTTGGGTGTTTTATGATTACGCGAATTAACTGCCGACGGCAGTTTTACTGGGGAAAATTGCACTTTAACACACGTCCCCGACGACGACGACGACGGCCGTTAAACAATTGACTCCCATTTACCGGGCCTTTTCTTTTAATATGTATTTATAACTCCGGGACGGCGGGGCACGTCGTTTTATGAATATACGCGGGCGACGTTCGTTCTTTCTCAACGAGCGACGGCGAGGGAGAGAACGAAAGAGAGCGGATGAGTGAGACGGATTGGTCTGTTGATGCAGTCGACTTCTCGGATTCGACAGTAAAAAGACGTCTTTAAGTGCCGACGCTAAGAGAAAATTACCCATTAACCGGTGACGGGGTGTTTATGGCCCGAAAGTCTGCGTATATTGTGCAGAGCCAGCTGCAGAGGTCAGATAGCGAAAATTCTAAAAAATTCTACGCCTTACGCTTACGATGACAGCTAGGACAGGCGCCTCCTATATGTGATTATACAAAAAAAAAAAATATAATATTTTCTATATAATAATAATAATAATAATAGAAAGATTAGATTTATTGCAATTTCATGATATAACTGCAAATCGTTTACAATAATACAATTATAAAAATCATGAAATTCGTCTCAAACACTGATTTAATATTATATATATTATATTTAATTTAATTATTAATTTCTACATTGTTTTAAAGTCGACGAAAGCGATATGTTTTGATAATATTATTTATAATTCATCGATGTAATAAGTAGGTGGTATATAATAATATGTTACAGTCAAAACCCGAAATCCATCAAAACTAATTTTAATTAGTCAACACTGTCTAGTCTTCACAACCCCTTTTCGTCTAAATTGATTTTAACTACCTAGTCAAAACTTCTCGACGGGGTCATGTGTCATGGGACTTTGCAAGAAGCAAAAAAAAAAAATCATGCCTAACAAATCACTGTTCGTATAAAAAAATCAAAAACTGTGTAACTCCGTATGCCACGATAGTAGTTTGTCTTGCCGAAACAAATAAAATGTTAGATTATTCGTTCAAAATACTAATAAATGACTACTGTTTATTTTAATATGTACACTTGTATTTATTTTTTCCTAGTTCTAGTTTTCACTATTGTATTTCAGACACTACTAATAGTCTTAACTAAAAAAATATTAAGTTAAAATTAGTTCCAACCTCGAGGATCCCGATTAATTGTAGTTTTAATTGCCAAGTCAAAATCAATTTTGACGAAAGAGGATTGTGAAAACTAGTGTTGACTAGGTAGTTAAAACTAATTTTGACAGATTTCGGGTTTTAACTGCGCGTAACACAGATTCGTGAAAATAGAGTGTCCGACGTCAAAACAATGTCATGTTACATTATAGTCAACTCTGATAGGTTAAAAATACATAATAATATTATATCTATTTGAACGTAAAAAAAAAATCGTTGGTCGAGACGACACATAATAAAATCGTGTCGTATTTATGACTTGGCAATGCCAGAATGCATAAACCGAAATATATTAGTATAATAGTAGTTTGATGCACTAGCTCGGGATCGTGTTGCCACGATTTGGCCGCGGGGTCACGGTTGTGGTAGTGGTGTGTTTCGTCAAATCAGTCTCGCGACGACGGTTGTTTTCGGGTTTTCGATTGGGGTGCGCGCCGAGAAATCGTCTTTCGACACCGGCGAGGTCGGCTCCGCTGCTGGATTTACAAATACCTCGCGGTGCGACGTGTCCAATCGATCACGTTCATCGCGACGGGATCGGTCACGGCAGCATACCGATGTCAAATTAACCATTTCGAAAAACCAACACGAACCCCTCCCCCCTCGCGTGTGCGCCCCTTTCCATTCCGAGCTTCTCGCTTCGGGGCAACAACCCTTTTCCTCATACACAATTGTTATGTTGTATTAGGTACCGTAATACACGCATAACGCATACATATATAAATATATATATATATATATACGCCGCAGTACAACATTTACGCGTTATATCGGGTGTTAATCCGAAATTTGACTTTCGCGCCACTTGACTGGAATATAATATATGTGTACGAATCGACGGCGACGACGATGACGATGATAATAGTAATATGGTAATATTAAACGCGGCTGGAATATGCGCGTGTAACAGATGGCCGATTAACACGTCTGGCCGCAGATGGATGATGCGCGAAAAATATCCAACGGCGAAAAGGGTTGCCACACCGAATGATTGACAAGTGCGGAAGCGGAACGCGACGAAACGCGTATTCAACGCGGCAGTGGCGGCGACGAGACTTCGAAATCGTTTTCGATTTTTATCACACACTCTCTCTCTCTCTCTTGCTCGATATATATATATATATATATATTTATTTCCTATTTCCCGTTTTCAAAACGATTTCGCGCGGAACCCTATCACGGCTCTATATATGTACATACACAGGAACAATAATAATATAATCCGATATTTTATGTGCGGCCGTCCGAACAATTGTACACACACGCATAAAAAAAATTTTTAAAAAAAGGGTTGTAAAAAAACGGATCATCTAATAGTGAACGCTTCACGGGTTTCGGAAATTTCCGGGTCCGGAACGGTTCGCATCACCGGCGAAATTTTGCACGCGTCGAGTTCACGTGTGTATATAATTCACTTACGAGTACGTCATATTATACATTATAATGGAGCCAAGACAGCATTCATATTTGGCCATCTAAACTAAAAGGTTCGATCGACATTATCGTTTCCAATATCGTTGCCGGCCAATAAAACGCCATTATTGTATTTCGTCGATATAGAATATTATGTCCTGCGATATCAAATCAAATGTAAATGATTTGTGTATAGCTCGACACGAACGATAAATATATTGTGATAATTTATATTAAACTCGGAAAGACTTTTACTGTGATAATAATATTATTACGCCGCTGCATAAATTATTATTAAATTCGTTGAAATCGAATTAGGATTTGACGAATGGCTATTGTTAAAAAAATGTGCCCACACAATGTACCCATTTTCAGATATGTGTGTGTCGGCATAGTATATAACATTGCACGTTCAAATGATTAGTTCAAATAGTCACGAACTTAAATTATAAGTCTTATTTCGAATAAATTTTCACCATCACTTCAGTATAATTTAAAAACAAAAGTGGATTAAAGATATTGTTTGGCAGTCTTAATTGCACTTGAGTACCAAAATATACATTTGAATAATATCACAAATTATAAATGAAAACATAAACGTCATTGTCTTTAGGACCTTAAAAGTTGTTTGATTTTCGCAACAAATTGGATTTATTGTGAACGATAAACAAGCCTCATTAAAATCGAATCCAATCAGAAGCGGATATCAGAATCGGACACCACCTCTTTCGCGCGACACGCTACTGTTAATAGTCATTGTCAAACTAATAAAAAAGTACTTTGAACCCGATGAAATGTATCTGTATCATAATATCGTATATGTTTTCGTATAATAGTGGTGTATATAGAGATGGATAATTCATAAAACAGTTTTCTTTACAGCGATAATATTAATGTTATGACGACATTTCAGAGATAATAATATTCACAAATCGTAATATAATATAATATTAGTTATTACTTCGGCTTTAAACTTTTGACCGTATATATTATTATATAGTCGTAGACTTGCAGAATTACATGAAATTACGATGACTTAAACATAAACAAACACAGCGAATGACACGCCCGACTGATATAAACGGAATAGTCTTCCGACTCTATACTTATTGGGACTTACCTCGATATTATACGACATGGAGATTCCGTTGTATCATAACCGACTATAAGTTTACCTATTTTCTTGTTTGGTTGTGCTATAATAATATTCAAATTTGTTTCACTTGTAAAATATTTTTCTTTACTTTCCAAATATTATTCAAGTATTTAATTATTTAAATAGATGAAATATACATTAAACATAATAATTATATTCTTATTTATTCTCAAGCGAGTTATTCCATGCTTTGAACATTAATATTCACATTAATACAACTGTTAATAGAGTACTCAAAGTTCTAGGTTTTATTAAACGCAGCACTAAAATATTTGCTTCCTTTACTTTGCCTTAATTAAGTTTACATCGGAGGGCGGGTCAGTTATTTAGAATCTTTATTAGTCGACCAAAGATAATTTAAGATAAGAATGTGCACTAAATGCAATATATAGCTCTTATGTTACACATATACTAAAAATTAACCATCGACTCCACGATTTCTCACACATTCAGTCTCACTTATATGTATTTCTACAATATTCATCTCGTTGTTCTGACGCCAACGTTAAATTCATTTCTTCCATTCTCAATGACTCCTCAGAAGAATTACCTGGTATCTTATGAAACATAACATTTCGTGTCTTTTTATATCATGCCTAAAACCACATACTCTCTGTATTTCTTCTGGTGGTCATATATAATCATCCTCTACATTGTATGCTTCATTCCATTAATAATGAACCTCCATTGAAGCCCATGAGCCCCCAGCCTGAAAAACTTAACTTTATTAAGTTAATTTATTATCGTATTTATAATTATTGCACTTTTTTGGCTAATTGTTATTATTTAAGTCTAATTCTGTTATATATTACACAATAATGTATTTTACTTATAGAACTGCCACTTGGCGTTAATAAATTAAATAAAAATAAAATAATATATTCGAGTGACCCGCGCTTCGTGTATCCCTGTAGGAACATTTGTCAGTTGTATTTTTTTGGTAATTTCCTTGGTTTTTTTACGAAAAGCATTGAGTTTGCTTGAAGTCGGTTGAGGAATAACAGCATTCAATCTGGACTAAGACAAGTGTACAAAGACGACAAACACTGCTGGAGCGTAGTTACAATTATAATTACACATTTTCACCGCGACACGCAAAGATACAATATAACGCAACGATTGATAAACTTTTAACGATGGGCGGGGCGCCATCATAGTGTCCTCGAGAGCTCGGAAATTGGTTTTCAAAGGGAGTTTTGTTGTTCCGATGGAAAAACAACTTAAGGTATATAGGTGGTATACGTTACTCGAGTTTTTCCATTTTTTTATACTCCCTCGAAATATTGTTTTTTAATTACACACTGTGTATATTAAAATATATACACTGCTCGCCGGAGTTCCGAGCATCACGACTACGACGACAACGACGATGACGACGAGAGGGTCCGATTTCCGTTTCGCCGAGCACGATAATGGATTTTAATTAACCTCGGGACGATCGCCGCCGCGTTGTATAGGGGTGGATGGAAGCTCCCCGCAGTCATATAGATATATATACGTACGTATGTATACAGACGGCTGTTTTAATATTGCATCGGGCAATATTGACCTATTTCTCTCCTCTGCTCCCTCCGCCGTCACCTCTGCGTCAAAATTATGGCGTGTAATACAGTACGTGCCGTACCTATATATAATATGTGTATAGTAATGCGTCGACCTAAGCCCGTGCATATAGGCGACGTTGAATTATAGCCAGTGTTCGGCATAATATTACTGTTTTAACTGTGCAAGCACGCTTTATTTGTCAGTGGCGAATTCCGTGGTGGGAGGGTAAAGGGGACACTCTCCCCAGAAACACCGTAGTTGCGTGGTATGTTTTAGGCTCTAGCCCGTGTTTTACACTGTAGTATCGTAGTAGATGTAAACAATGGCTTAGCGAAGTTATTTGGCTTCAATGTCATTATTAATATCAGTTTCTATATTATTAGTATTGATATAGTATCAATACTATATAATATAGTATTGATGTTGTAAATTGTTCAACAAAAAGAAATTGAGCACTGGTTCCGGTAGCTACTATTATTAGTTCAGGATTGGATTATTTGTCGATTAAGCTGGTTACAATAACGCGCGAACCCCAACTTCCGATGAGAACCGTGGTGATTCATAATTACCATAGGTTACCGACCGTGAGACCTACTGCCGTCGTCGGTGAACGTGCGTTGTGTTTTCTATTTCTTTTTTGTGCTATTTTATTCGTTTTTTTTGTTTCATTGCTTCTACCGTCCACCGTCATCACCTTCGATCACCGCATGTCACATCATCACCATACTACCGACTTCGTAGTTTTTTACTATCATCGTGTTATTTGTTTCTTATTATACATTCAACATTAATCAAACGAGTGTCGGCCCTTATAGGTTTGTCTGCAACACCCGCGCGTATCCCTTATTATTATTTAAGCGAGTTATTATATTAGTAGTCCGCTACAATCACTGGAATAATGAATTCAGTCGTTTTCATTTTCTTTGCCGGAAAAGAAACCATACCTAGTGAACAGTAGTGATTCACGTATCGCCGAACTTACATATATACGAAACGATTACCATTATTATATTATTGTACAATAATACACTGTGTAGTACACGCGGTAATGCATAAATATGCGCTGCGCGTGTCCACTTCCGCTTTGGATAATCGCCGAACCGAACGCCTCGCCCTGACAATATATACGTGACCCATCGTGGGGGGTTTGGTTGGGGGTGGGAAGGGGTTGAAAAGCGCGACACTGTGTATTTCCTACCCGCGACGTTGCGCGTCCACCTGTCGGAAGCAGTGGCATGTGTCGCTCGACGTTTTTCGACGCGAATCCCCGCCAAACGTGGACGGGAAGGAGGTGGAGGAGGAGAAAGACGATTATTTCGCATGACGTGTTGTGACAAGCGAAATGGATAAATGAAAGCGACGAAAGCGAAAAATAAAAAAATAGAGCACCGCGACTACAGCGCGTATGATATTATAATGTTGCCGTCGTCGATACGTGACAGGGTTGGTGGCGCGTTATTATTGTTTGGGAATACTGTAACTTTTAACGCGTATGACACGATCGGCCGAGTTTAAACTAATTTCATTTCGTTTTTTTCACTCTAGATAGCCCCAGGGGTGGTTATACTACACTATAATGTGTATATACTCTGTCGCCACACCGCGCGATCGACCCCAACTCATACCCACGCGTTAGCAACATATCTTTTCCACCCTATTTAAAAAAATAAAATATAATATATATATATATGTAATATTACTCCCTTCCCGCCACAGCAGCAGTACAGTCGCAGTGTAGGGGTTGTTAACACCGTCCGCCACTGCAGCCGTCCGTCGTCGCATGCACCACGGCCGCCGCCGCTGGTCCTCCGTCCTGTATATATTTAATTAGTTAAAAGCCTCTTGACATACACCGACGACGACGACGACGACGACGACGACAATATAACGGAATATGAGGAGGTTCTTTTTTTAAATTTTCCGCTACGGTAACTCGATATACTGATCACGCGATCACAATAGAGTAGGTACAACGATGGTATAAAAACAAAAAAAAAAGCCAAAATACAAGTATTAATAATTTAATCCGAGATTAAAAAGAAAAAAATGCCTACACAGAACTCGACTTAATGTAATAGCGAAAAATATTTTTATAAAGGAACCGCAACACGTGTTTATATTATATACGCATCGTATATTGTATAATATTATATATATATATAATATATTTATATTATTATATTATATTATATTTGTATGATATAAAATAATAATATACTAACCTAGTTTCTTAAAAATTAAAATTAATTTTAACGATTTTAATTAATTTAAATTATAAACCACGCTTATATGACATATTAGTAATTACTATCAGACTATAAATTATACTAGACTTATAGACTTAACATCTATAAATCATATTTATACTAATATATTAATATGTGTATGATTATAATGACCGTTGTACTCAAAACATAGTATAAAGTATACGCATTTCAAAATAAATCTTAATGGAGATTATTATTCACGACTAGAATGCAACGTAAATCAATTTTACGAAAGATAATTTTATCTAGATATAATTTTTTAAACTTCTTAAAATAAATATTTTTGAGATAAAAATAATTTTAGAAACTACATCTTAAGATAAATTTCAAGAACCTTAAACGTAAGTACATAATTTGTATAGCATTGCAAAAACCTACTTTTTTAAGCAAAAATTAAATTTTAACGGAGTTTGTTAATTATTTATATGTTATCGTTAGTTTAGGTTCAATGTCTATACTCTGTCCAGCGAGAGAACGCCCGTCAACCGACGAAAATCTGTTCTACACATCCCCACGCGGCATTCCGCCATAGACGAACATTTCGAAGACAGAGTAACGTGGGGTAATGCACAGAATCAGAGCGTTTTCTCGCTGGGCAGAGTATAGATAATTTTGGTTATATCATCTTATTCATATGCTATAATATATACTACTGTAAAATAAATTTAATATGTAGCTAATTATATATTGAATTTTGCTTAATAATGTATAAGAAAAAATATAGTATATTGATTATGTACCTTATACAGTAATATGTATGTATAAATGTTAATAGAAAAGTTAATTCAAATAATATTTTATGTATAAATAATATGCATTATTATTATTAAAAATTTGAGATTAAAGTTAGGTTTAAAGTTAAAGAAAATAATTGTTCGTTTTAAATGAGGGAAAATAATAAAATCTAATGCATCGGACATCTTTGAGTATCTACACCACATAACAATAATTGATTAAATTATATTTTTCATTAAAGATAATCCGACACGAGTTTGTGCTTTACACGCATAAAATTCGTGATAATACTTGTACTTTTCACAGTCGATAAATATCAACGAAAACTATACGGAAACTTTTTTTTAAAATAAATAATTCGTTGTTGGAATAGAATAATATAGCGAGCAGCGACGTGTAAAAATGAAAACCATTTTTACGTTGCACGCAGTAATTTTCTTATCTTTCCGGCTCAATTTGTTCAGGAATAATAATAATAGAGAGACGAAAATGAATATCAGTCGTTTTTCTCGGTCGACCAGTTCCCAATATCATTTTCGTACTCGGTCGTTCTGCAGACGACGATCTAAAACCTCTGGACCATGACTTAAGATCGTAAAAATGCCAGTCTCGCGCTCGTCAGCAATGTCTTCCTGTGTTATTAGTTTTCGCCCCGGTCGGCCGCTCTCCCCGCCCTCGTACTTTCACCACCGCCCCTTTACGCGACACGACAATAATAACAATAACTCGGGCGACACGAGTTCTATGCGCGCTGCAGAACACACACACACACACACACCCATACACCCGTCCCGTCGTTTGGGGCTGCCGAATTTATGGTCTTCGGGTAAATGAGCCGACACTAAGGGTCTCGGCACACGGGACTGTCGATAAAACGCAGGCTATCTTAAAAACTACTACTGCCGGCGTCATCAGCATGCCGCGAACCGGTGTAGAAACGACTTAGACGGTGACGACCGCGAAGGGCGAGGGAAAGTGGTTAGGCGTACATCATCCACTTACCTCTCGCCCGGAACTGTAATCCGGAAACTCGCAAACGTCCGGAAGTAGGTATATGGGTGATATTATGTAGGTATGTACACGCGCTGTGTAGCAACGAACTTTGATCCGCAATATAATACCGGCCGTAGTCCGGCTTTAGTCTGCGTCTGCAGAACAATTGACATCATATAAATGATATAACAAGTATAAATATCTTAGATTGTAAGTGCTGAGTAAAATAGTTAGAGTACACTGTCAATAGATAAAGAACCATTTCATCATAATATTGTGTTACAATATATTTATTTATAGTATGCTATGATGACGTTAAATCATATTTTGAGTTATATCACCATCACAGATTAAATTTATTTCGTTTAATTTGTGTTAATATCGTAAAAAATATTTACCTAGGTATCTATTTATGTGGGTTAGTTCTAAAAGAGTCAATATCATTTTTATAAATGTTAGTGCTTTGAATAGTTTTTAAATTAAAATTGTCATAGACATTTTATTTTACAATACAATATCAAATTAAAGTTTTCCATATGATTTTATTATTATTTAAGCAACTTATTTATATTTATGTTTAAAATTTGATCAAAATGTCTATATTTAACCTTTTTAACTCAATTTTTCTTAAAAAGTGAGATAACCATTTCAAACGTAAGTCACATATTTATGTATGAAAATATGTCATGAATGGTCGCGCATATACGTATATTTTATGTACAGTGATAAAGGTTTTGTTTCATTATAGTGTTTCATGACCTTGAATAGAGAAGTCTAGAACCCGAAGATGATAATATTATGTTTATATGCGTATTATATAAAAATATGGGGCATAATAAAATTTTTTTTACGATGGCCCGAAGAACGTAATTTACTGTATCAACCGATTGATACGGAGGCTATGAGTAGAAGTGCTATTGTCTTGTATCAATATCGATGCGTATAGGTAGACATACATATTGATTTGAGTTTGGATTAAGCATAAACTGGACATAATCGAATTCGAATACTGTTGGAAAATGATTCGCGACGAGTTCACATACCTCGTAACAATATTAATTATTATTATAACTCGCCGGAAAACACGTAATAAAATATACGTACGTTGGAGCAGAGGAGCGAGCGCGGGGCCAAACGAATTTTAATTCGTAAACGCGTGTGAGTAAATCTTCGTCGAGCCCGGGGGCCCACGTGTTGACCGCATTCAAACAGCCCTCGGCCGATGGCTGAGCAGTTCATAATAATAATAATAATATACAATAGCGAGTGCAGTCGGTGCGATAATGAAAACACGACTCCGGGCGATGGCGTGACGTCGATTGGGGTGGTGGTGGTGGTGGTAGTGACGAAGACGGGTCGGTCGTCTCGTTTGCTGTTTGTCTTATCATTTCGCGGTTGAAAAGGTTACACGCCGGTTACACTTTGCGATCGCCCGCGGAATAGACCGGCGCGGCAACAATATAATATTATACATCGGCGGGAGCCATAACTGAATAGTATAATATTATAACGACGATGATGATATTCGTCTTCGTCGACGTGGCCGCAGCCAACACCACCGGGCACGGCATACGCATTCGAGTGAGTGCCTCGACGGGAAGGGGCCGAAGTGCGGAGCGAAGAGAAAACGACTACATTATATACACGGGTATAACAGCAGTATACCTATAGCCGGGGAAGCTAATTTGTCCAAAGGGTCTTTCGGCCGGTTCAGCGGTGCGTGCCGTATCGCATCGTATCGCATCGTATATACACACGCGGGCAGCCCTTCCACGATGCAGCCCGCCGCCGCGCAAGTTCTATAGTCGGACACGCCGCACACAATAAAGACGACACGACTGTGACGACCGAAGCGTACGGAATAAGTCGCGCGTCCGCTATCGTTTGTATGTGTGTGTGTGTGTGTGTGTGTGTGTGTGTGTGATACCTGGTCACAACAAACCCAATTTTCCCGGCTGCCATTTACCCGTCCCCCGGGGGCAGGATCGCGCCCCTCCCCCCTTCGGCTCGTCCCGAAACGTCGTCATCCGGCGGCGGCGGCGGCGGCGGCAAGTCCTTGCCCTTTGTGTACGCCGCCGTTTTCTTCCGAGCCTCCGGGCCGACCGTCCGACCGGAAATCGAGTGCGGTCCGCTGCCGCCCGGGTGTATAATACGCATAGACAAACACTCACACACGCGTTTAACACGACCGAAAAACGTTTAAAACAGTGGCGATACACTGCTGCTGCCGGCGGTCATTTCGACGGAAACGATTCGTATTACGTTACCGGTCGGAGGGGCGGACTATACCGCGATGTAGATACGTACAATAGGTACATCTACCTAACCATATACCCCATTTATATAATACTATACCACCGAGGCACGGCTAGAGGCGTATTATATCGATATCATCGTGTATTGCACGCGCGACGATACGTGTTTGGTGTCTCACGAATTTCCGTTTCGAAGGGCGCATGTCGTCGTGTTAACGCGCTCACGTCGAAATATGAATGGGAAACGATCAATATTCGAGAACGCGAGACCTATTAAAATACTGACCGGGATCTCTTGATCGAGTCCGGTACAAGATTTATCGTTATTTGCGACATATAATGAAAAGTAAAAAATCCATTAAATGATTTGATCAAATACTGAAGCGCTCAAAAAGTACCGTTTCGTAACTATTCTGTTGCACTGCGAAGCTAAAAGGTGTGAGGAGGTGAGGGCAATTAGCCCCCGACGTTTTTACAGTATCTATCTCTGTTTTGAACACGTATTTATTGAATATTTCCCAACATTTTTTTTAAACCATTATACTCGAGTTTGAATATAATTTTGTGTGTATGTGGTTTGTAATGACTGATTTTCCATTAAAATATTTATATCTCAATGAGTATCTATTCTCAAAGTTTTGCTCATTATAGGTAATATAGATTGTACTTACTACACATCGATATATTTTTACAAGTTTAACAATTCTATATAACTTTGACGACTGCGATGTTATAATATTTCAATGTATAGCGATTTATTATTGATCGTAAAGAAGGGTATCGTCTCCGTTCACATTATTGTTTTTAACCTAAGGTTTAAAATGAATGCCAAACCACTGCTGCGAGTTATAACAGTTTTAATACAATATTGATATTACGTGTATCGTAAATTAAATTACATTATAGACTTTAAAAATTTAAAACGTATAACGTAACTAAAAAAAAAAAAAAACTAAAATTAAAAAAAAATATATAAACCCGTTTGAATATGTACGGTATAATATATATATTTTTTTAGCTATCTAGTTCGTTTAATAATAATAATAAATTGAAACGGCCTGTAAAAAAATGTTTGGATTACGTAACAACTCCGAGCCCCGCGTGTGCGGTATGTACCTAGGTACAGTGATTGACGCGTGAGACAAAATTTATATTTTATATTATTATATTATTATTATTATCATACGGTACCTATACATGCACTCTGTAAACAACTATTGTGTTTAGCAAAAAAGTAACAATAGTATTGTTTACGAAATATCCATTTTGTTGCTATGCAGTCAGTTGAGATATTTAACGTACGGGCGTTATGGAAATCCATAGCGGAGGGTTGCGATAGGTGTGCGCATCATAAGTAATCGACCGCAGCATGAATGGGTCAATGTGTAACCTATAAAAGTAATTATGTGAGGTCCATTTTTAATGCGATCGTACGCAAACAATATAATTTCGTGTTACCTCATATTATAAGCTCTCTCCGACTGAAAGCCATCCAACCATTTTCTTTCAGCGCATAAAGACCCCCTGCGTAGTGATATAAAATGCATTAAAACCCATCATCCCGACAAATTGCACTAATATACATATTATTATACTCAATCTGGTGTATCAGCCATAGGTACTGCAGTATGAAATTGAAACCAAACCAGTTTACTATATATTATGTAGCGTCTGTCGGCCGATAATGAAGTTTTAAATCTGATGACGGAAAATAAAATTGCGCAAAAAGATTTTGAAAATTGCACAACTCTGCTCATCTTTGTATGTCGTGGCGGCGGTTATCTAGTTTCGGGACTATTCAGTGTTAAAAATCGTATTAAATACGATACAGAAAATATGTGCAATTATTATTTGAATTTTTATAGTGATCGATTTGCGATTATAGTAGAGTGTCATATTATAGCTGCTGCAGGTATACATTATAAAATATATGTTATTATACTGTCATCGGGCTGCATGAAAAATGTATTCATTTTATGATAATGAACTTATTCGTGTTTAAAAGACCATTAACTAACTATTGATTCGTTAAATGTTTAATGGCTGTTTGTGCAATCCAACATAAATAGTATAGTAGGTGCCTGCAGTTAATAGGTTGTAGTACACTGGTTCGGAACGGAACAGAATCGAAATTATTCAATCGGAACCGAAACGAATTTTATTCGCACATTATTGTGTTTTCAACGTTAATGCAAAATAAACGTTGATATTTCAATAACAATTAAATACAATAAAAATTATTTCGCATAACGTGTAAACGGTACACAACAGAAAGTTCAACTACATTATAGGATCGCGTGCTTTTGGAAATATACGTAAGCTTCGTAATCCTTCGAAATATTGTCTGTAATTAATTCGATTCGATTCCGTTCCGATGTGTGGTTTCCGTACGGGTTCGGACTAATACACGGACATCAGACTCTTAATCAGTGTTGTACAACAAAGACAACCGAAAAATTGTCTAAATAAGATGAAAAATAATAATTTAAATTGCATCTAGATTTTTATCTTTTTATTTTAAGTGTTGTCTACTATTTTTAGTAGACAACACTTAAAATATTTATCGAAATAATATTTGATTAAATTTATCTAGACAAAAACAAATATAACTTATAACCTTCAAATGTATAATAGCATTTTTGCTATAAATATAATAATAAAATATAAATTAAAATTTTTATATTCGTAAATATGTGCGTTTTTTAAATACGATTATCCAGTTAACTGGAGCTAATAACAGCTAGAGTGAATAGTATGTATATCAACTTGTTAAGTTAAGTTAGGTCAAATTAGATAAGTCGGTTTGTGCATATTCAGAAATACTGTAGTCTATTTTCGTGAAAATCTCAATCGGTTCGTAGGTAGGTATATAAATATAATATGGCATAACCATTCTCGCTATACCTGCTATATACCTGCACCGTCGTACGCTTTATCAGTCGGTAAAAATTGGTGAAAATTAATCAAAAAATTTAAAGTATCGTCTTCAGATATTATGCGCACATCATAGATAAGCATTAATTACATCGGTAAACATATAACGGTCATTTAGCCATTTTAAAACTATTTAATGAATAAACGACTTTTTAGATCTACAAAAAGTTCCTATATGGACTCCAAGGAAATCGCCTACAGAATTATAATTATTATTACTCCGCACAGTGTACAACATGTTTATTGAAATATTATTATTGTTATCGTTATTTGGACGCTTGGTCCGTTTCGATTAAATTATTTATTTCCGAGTGAATTTCCGTCTGGTTAATATTTAAAATTCAACCGGACCACGACGCCCCCAGCAAGACGTTTCGAGTTGTTTGTTCTTGTAGTGTTTGTGAGATCGGTCGGTCTTACGTGCATCATATACATTGTTTACCCGAAGGCTTTCCGGGTTTACACGAAATTGACTATATATAATAGTCAGTCGTAACGATAATATTTTAGGAACTCCACCACATCTATTTGACTTAAACCCTGGAGACGTCCGTTTTTATCTTACGTTTATATACCTGCACGGTCGATTGCAATTTTAGTTCATTTAAAATTTTCGCGTGTTTTTACGCCACGTTTTTATGAACGTGTTATACACATAATATGAGAAAATGGAGGAATATTGGACAGTAGATAAAAATGCGTGAAATTTTCTTTTCGAATTACACTACAAGAAAAATACGAAATTCCGACATCATTATATTATGATAATGTTTTTTAAGAAATTTTTCATTGTTTAGGCTGAATGTGATGTTCGTAATAACAGTTACGATAGTAAAGTATAGCTGTTATCATTGATTGTGTCATGTCGATAAATAAGGTACGGAATGCATGCAACAACCTCTATGTCCTCAATTTTTTAAGTACATATGGAACAGCTGTATATTAAAATCGATTGATTTGTTTAAACAAAAATTTCAAATCAATATATCCATATAAGAACATTTTGAGGCGAAGAAGATATAATATACATTCCGCTGTAAATATTTAGCTCAAACTCATGCCCAACCATGGTTAAATAAAAAAAAAATATATTTTGTCATTCAGAATCAATTCTATTTCTTTTGCTAATGTAAAATTATGTGTTCTTATCCTATCTGGTAACATCCATTTTTTAACTATGCTTGACTTTTCAAGTATATTTTCTACATTTTTGAACTCGTCTAGTGTATAATAGGCGCGTATAATGCATATAACACGATACCAAATAAAATATATCAAAACATTTTTTGAAGTTCCCCCCCCCCAAATTTAAGGGGTATAATAATGACATAAAAAAGATTAAAACCGTTAATCAGTTCCTCCGAGTAGATCGACAACCCAGTAAATAAAATGCTCAGGATTTTAAATGTTTGTGTTCAAAACCTGATCGTTTATCAACACCCTAGATTATTTATCTCCGATGGTCATTTAATTTAAATAGATAGATGAAAAGATACTTTAAATTGTTTTAATTAAAATATACAATTGTCTAGATAAGGTACAATGCTGTTCCAGGGTATAAGTGGATATTTTTTCGATTCGATTCTTTCCGAGTCTGTGCGTTATTATTACGGTATCAAACAATAAAGTGATTACGTGAGATGTGTTATTTTTGTTTGATCTACTTAGAACGCACTAGGTACAAACTGTTTTTGTTAAAAATCGAATCTAGAAATGTATGGGACGGGGGGGGGGGGCGGTGTTTAATTTGAATAACTATACCTCATATACTATACGTAAATGATAATAAGTTTGTAATTCGTTTACATATTGATAGACTTAGGTTGTATACATAGCTATATGGTTATTTCAAATATTCATGGAATAAAATAACAACGAGATGGTTTGCGAATCTATAAGATGCCATTAATCAGTATGCAATGACGTCGAATTAAATTTTACGAGCTGAGGCGATGGAATCCAAAAATTGCCTACGAGAACCTATATACATTCGGTAATCATCCCTCGTCCAATGCACCACCGCTGTTCACCTCACACTAACCAACCATAAACTAACTACATGCCTACTTATTCAAACAAAATGGACTGTTTTCCCCCTCTCGATACTTGGGTTCGGAGTCACATAAATTATTCATTGATCAGAAAATAACCCAAGTACCAGACATATAAGATCGGCCGTGTTGTTAGCGGGTAGTAGTAATAAAAATTAAAATCGGCAGCCCAAAAACTTATGGTGTCGGTACTTGTGAATAGATGGCGCTGTATATACGATTACGCGTAAAACGTTTCCGCTCTAATAATGCCACACGACGTGCTTTATCATATTATATCATATGGGATTTTTTTCTTATTCGCCAGAAATATTATCACAGTGTTTTAGGGGGACTCGGGAAATTCACTTTTCGTTTTTCAGTGTGTAGGCACTTTGTCGCGGAAGAAAAAAAAAAGAAATGCGTGCACGGGAAAATGTGATAAACCAATAATCCCTATTTTCACTCTTGGACAGGAAACCGTCTCCAATTTGAGGGTCGGCTTGTCGTCATCGTTGTCCTCCGCCGGCCAAATCCGTTTACCGACAACGCGATTGACCAAAAAGCGTAGAACCGTAAAGTTATTGGAGAAATTCGATTTTCTATCGTCCGACCATAAAGCGATTTTGTTTTCTATACTGTCGCTGAACACGAGCGAGTTGCGCAGCTGTAAGCAAATATAATATAAATATAATAGTCCAAACAGAGGGTTGATATTCTGCAACAATAAAATATTTCATTTCATTATATTTTGTATATTTCTTTGAACACGATAACGCACTGCGCACATTTTTATCCTTGTTAAAACAATGCACACAACAATAATATAATATGTAGGTACAATACCGATATTAATATTGAATATTTAAATACTACCTTGAGATTGTGATTTGAGTGAGTAATTTCGTTTAAAATTTAATTATATTATTAAAATAACAATATAAAATACATTTTAATACTATTATAATACATATTTTAACAACTAGACTGAACATTTTGAAAAGTGTGATACGTTTGATAATTTTATATATAATAGTTAGAGATGATCGATAATATTAATATCTAGTTATCAATTTGATGATTATTAAAAGGTAGACAATAATATATAATGATATAAATAAAGAAAATT